>JAOWAN010000014.1:4916049-4942423 GCA_028566635.1 Lobelia cardinalis
GAGAGAGAAAAACTTGGTTTTTGAAACTTGTTTAGTGAACAAGGTTTTTCGTGGTTTTTGGAACATAGTGCCAAAAATCGGCTTGGTGAACACGCCCTAAGAGGCTTGACTCATGGGCAAAAGTACATACACTAGTGAAATGGTTGTTAATGCATTTTGGTAATGGCGCGCAGCTTAACAACCATCAATCAAGACTAAGTGAAAATGACAGCAAAAGGTTATTATATGATACCAAATGATTGAGTATCGTATAAAGTTAATAGACAGCTACAAATGAGTCGGCTAGGTTAGCTGTTAAACACTAGACACATTGTTCTTAGCATCCATCTAGTATGAACTGTAACAATGCTTATGGGAATTATCCAAAGCATTGTTGAAAGATATAACATAATAGAAAATGAGAGATGAGAAAGCCAACAATATATGGATGAAAGTGTATTTTTGATAGATGGTTGTTCAAAATCTCTATTGGGAATCTTTGATTTATGGGATAATAATCTGAAAACATGATGGATAATCATGTTTTATCATATTTGAATGAAGTGATGCTAGTTTGTATGATTTCTATTGCCAAAAACTTTTGGCAGAGAGATGGTTGTTCAGGATGTGATAATGAATTGCTTAACAACCATCTCATGATGATAATCATATAAAAATGGCACTCTTCGCAACTTTCACTGTCAGTCCTACGGAATACTACCGTACGAACCAAAAGTGAACACACTTTCCATTATCAATGAGAGATATTAAAGAGAGAGGGAGGGTAAAGAGAACTCAAAAAATAGGAGGAGACCTTTGTTAATTTTTATGACTTCTGCAATCTGGCACTATCCAGTTTATATAGGGATTAGATTGCATTTTTTGAATAGTCAAGTCCGTTAGAAACTTAATTGATGAACTGTAATTGCCGTCTACAGTTCGTCAATTCCTTCTGATGCATGGACTATTCAGCACGAGTTATTGAACGTCCGTTAAGTACTAAATGAACAAACATAACTGTTCAAACGACTGACACACATTTCATTAGTTCTAAACAGACGAAACCTAATGGATTAACGGAGTGATGTGACTGATGGGTAAAATAGTAAAGAGGCTCCAATGACTCCTTACATATGCCAACAAAGCACCACAATATTGTCGTCACGTCGCAGTACAATGTATGGTCAGGATTACAGGATCCTTCTTTCCCCTGAGGTAGCTAATTTAGATAAGGAAACCTTATCTTTACTACTTATAAAGAACTTAGATAACTTTCTTTTTCTTTCCACTAACAAGGGATACTTTACATTTAATAGTCTTTAAACCCACAAAGCTTATTCCATGTGGTGCAATTTGATGACATTTTTTAATTTATCTAAAATTGGGTTTTAGCACTTAGATATTCCGTTGACTTACAACATATTTGTGATTAAATTGTTCTCATTTTCTTAAAAATATCATTGAAATTCACTTAAATTGTTGCTCAAAAAATGGGAAAAATTCATACTCCCTTCGTTTCGTTTAATTGTCCTGAAAGCGACATAAAGCTCTCATAACATGTCACTATCGAGGACAATTAAATCGAAACGGAGGGAGTATTTTTTAATAATTTTCCACATGAATGAAAATGTCCACTAGTCACAAAGAAGACAAAAGATCATAACACGGAAGATTGAAAAATATTTAAAAAAAGACACTGCATTAGGAAATGTAGCTTTTAGCTTTGAGCATTCCTTAGTAAAATTTTACCGAAATCACTTGCCTATTAGTGTAATTATAATATTGAATTGTCAGTGATTGATGTGAAACAAAACAATAAAATATACACAATGTCTAACAAATTTTATTTGGTTCTTGTTTATATTTATTATTTCGGTCATGAATATACTTTAGTTACAAAGAGTACTTCAGAAAATTTTAACATTTTAAATTTTCATAAAGCCGACCAATCTCTACACTTACATAGACGATCGATCTACCAAGAATATCCTACTATACCCTACTCATATACTACATGATATAAACATCATTAAAAGCTTAAGGGTATGTTTTCCTGGGTGTTTTTCACCCAAATTTTTTGATTTTTGATTTTTCTCTCTCATTGGTCCCACATATTTTTTCTCTATCTTTCTCTTACTTTTTACTTTAATTATTATAAAAATTAAAAAATCAAATCAAAAAATTACTCATCCAAACACAACCTAACTGTTTATCGTACCATTTATTTAAATGACCATTTAAAAAAAAAAAAAAAAAACAGTACTAAGCAATGAAGACCAAGAATTTACATGGAAAAATGATGTCAGACAGTCAGAGACCAAATCTGAGAGTAAACTCATAGAGCCCTTCCATTTCACGAAAGGAACCAAAAGCTCCCATCATTTATACTCTTCCGATAGCTTCCCCTTCCTCCCTCCCTTCACCCACAAGCCTCCCACCACCAACACCACTCACATTAACTACCCACCACCACTCACTTCCACCTACAACTCCCACTTCCTTTTTAACTTCCAAATCCACTTCAACTACCAATTTCCAATCCAATTCTAACAAATGGGTAGCATCAAAGTGTTCATTATCTCCTTCATCTTGACTTCACTCACATTCTCCCTCCTCTACATCCCAACCTACCTCACCACCACCAGCAGATTCCAACCAGGTAAACGCATCATCAACCAAATCAAATCAAGAAACAGTCAATCATACCCAGTATCATTCGCATACTTGATCTCGGCATCCAAAGGTGATTCAACAAAGCTCAAACGGGTAGTCCGTGCGCTCTACCATCCCGGAAACCACTACCTAATCCACATGGATTCCGATGCGGCCGAGGAAGAGCACCAGGAAATTGCCGAGTTTGTGACCGAAGATCCTGTTTTTAGTCTAGTGGGTAATGTTTGGATCGTGGGAAAACCCAATTTGGTAACATACAGAGGGCCCACCATGCTTGCTACTACCCTGCACGCCGTGTCGATGCTCTTGAGAATTGCTAGCTGGGATTGGTTCATTAATCTCAGTGCCTCTGATTATCCCTTAATTACTCAAGATGGTAAGGTAAGTGCCTTCCGCAACCCACAAAATTTTTTCTTGTTTTGGAGATTAATTAATTTTTGGATTGACTAATCAAGACCCATTTTTGGATGATGTCAGATCTGATCAGTTCTTTCTCTGAATTGCCAAGAAATCTCAATTTCATTCAGCACAGTAGTCGTTTGGGCTGGAAACTGTAAGCATGATCTCTACCTTGTCTTCATGTTACAGTTTATCTAGTTGATTCAACGGTTAGAAATGTTTTGTGTTCTTTAACTAGTACATGCTATTTTTGGACAATTTAAGCTGAATTCCAAAAATAGTTCACCTATAGTAAAATGCATACATCAAGTGAAACAAGTTAGATGAAACATAACCTTTTTCCTTAAAATCATGCCAAATATTTGAATTGAGATTTTTTACGTCAAATGGTATGTCATCTTCTGTTAACATTACTTTTAAGGATAACAGGTATTTTAAAATTTAGAGTTTTAAATTTTAAGGTTATCTTTTAAATGGGTGAGATGGAGTTTTAGAAAAATGTCACAGGAAATGACATACTATTTGACACAGAAGATCTGAACTCCAAATATTCCTTCCATTCCAAAATAAATGAGGAAACAAATTTTAATTCGAACGAAAAGAGTATTATTTAAAATTAATTAAAACTTGTTGAGTTGAAGGAAAGAAATAAATTTACCTTTCTACTCTACCAGGATAAAATTCATATAATCTATCAAATTGACAAAGGTTGTAATAAAACAGGAGCAAAAGAGGAAAGCCAATCATAATTGACCCAGGTTTGTATAGTCAAAATAAATCAGAGATTTGGTGGGTGATTAAGCAGAGAAGTCTTCCAACTGCTTTTAAGTTATACACAGGTACATTTTTATTTTGTTTTTTATATTTCCTCTGCATAATTTTTCTTATCCTTCTTCCTCCCTGTTGTGTTAATTATAGTGGAAGTAGATATATATGTCACCTAGATGGACAATATAGACTGGCATTTCCTTATTGCCACTTACTAAGCACACTACTTATCTCGTAATTCCTCCGTTTCATTTTAAGTGTACTGAAAGCGACATTTTTTATATATAATATATCACTATTATGAACACTTTAAATAAAATGAAAAAAAGTAACATTTACGTATATTTTCTTATTAATTAAATAGTGGTAGCATTAGCATGAGTATTTATTTTAAAAAAAATTTATGGAGCGAATATACATTATAAGCAAAATTAGCATAATATGTGCATAATCACTCCGAATAGTACTTTTTACAGCGGTATAGTTGGACGATGAAATATATTGACAATGAAGATCAAAATTGATCCCTTTCCATGCCCCCTTTGGGCAAAAAAAAAAAAGGATCAAATTAATATAGCAACTCCACTATTTTTTTTTAATTAAGAAATCTTTTTTTACATTAATAAATACTCATTTGAAACTAAGAAAGTACTATAAAATGTTATTCTGTTAAAAATTATAGCTGCAATAGCATGGTTCAGTGAAAAGGAAAGTATATATAAGATAACAATTTCCCCAATTCTTCAAAACAAAAAATAACAATAATAATAAAATTGTACGTTATAAGTCATGAGGCTTCAAAATTGGCAATTGGATTATCTCCTCGTACTTTAACAATTTTAATTGGATCATCAAACTTATGTGACCATGATTGATAAAAATAACATAAATATTAAGTGTGATTCAATCCTTTTTCTTTTTTTTTTCTTGAATCTGTACAATAAATTTTGCTAAGTATGCATATATAGGGAGGCGATTGGTTGAGAATCACTAAATATTTGAAAACTGACGAATCAGTGTAAATTATTAAATTTACAACCGTTAATTATGAAATTGATATAACTATGAACCATGAAATTTATAACTGCGAACTAATGAAATATGTGAACCATAAAATTTTTTAAGTGTTAACCATGAAATTTTATAACTGTAAATCATGAAAAAGTCAACGAAAGTAACTGTAAGACATGAAAATATGTGAACCATGAAATTTTATGGTTCGCAAATTCACAGTTATTTGCGGTTCTTAGCCGAACATTTATTTAGTGGTTCACAGTAATATATATAGATAGATAGATAGATAGATAGATAGATATCATAGGAACTGTCAACATAGTAGCAAAATTTTTTATTGTGTTAAAAAATTCAACAATCGAGATTGATTCCTACGATTCATACGATATTTAGATTCTCATTTTAGCGATACCTATATATATATTCTTTTTTGTTTTATTGGAGCACTTCTAATCACCGGAGCATTATAATTCTTATGGAAATGGTTGCATTGAAGATCTCACTTGTGATGATGGAGAACACTTGTATATTTCATGTGTACTTGGAGTAAATAATGTGAAGATGAATTAAATACTGTAGCGTAGGGAGGGTACCTCAGCCTCAGGGTCAAGAAAATGCACATGAGAGCATCTCACGCTGCACATGGTTTTTCTTACTCTGAAACAAGAAGGCTCCATTCTTCTGCGCAACACATGAGTTCGGTTTGGTTTGGTTTGAACTCGAATGAGAAACAAGGCAATCCCTGTATTGACCAACATTCTTGATGCAGGTTCAGCATGGACAATACTATCCAGATCTTTTGCAGAATACTGCATAGTCGGATGGGAAAACCTACCAAGGACTCTACTCCTATACTACACAAACTTCGTGTCCTCCCCGGAGGGATACTTCCAGACCGTCATATGCAACTCAGACGACTACAGAAACACCACCGTGAACCACGACCTTCACTACATCACTTGGGACACACCTCCAAAGCAGCACCCGAGGCAACTTGGACTCAGAGATTACAGACGCATGGTTCTCAGCAACCGTCCCTTTGCCAGGAAGTTCAAGGAAAACAACCCTGTTCTTGACAAGATCGATCGTGATCTACTCAAGAGACGGCATGGACAGTTCTCATACGGGGGATGGTGTTCCTGGGGTAAGACAACCAATGACCTTACGTGTCCAGATTTGAAGAGCGAGGGGCTTGGCATATTGAGGCCTGGCGCTGGTGCTAGAAGGTTGAGAGCTTTGCTAACAAAATTAATTTCTGACCGGAGTCTGAGTAAGCACCAATGTAAATGATTATTTTGGCGCAACATAGTAAAAAAGGAAATGGATCAATACTAACTGCTCCAGCGATTCATTGCAAAATCACGATACATTCGAGTTACAAAAAACAGAATAATTTGTTGTATGAACTATGAAGTATGTAATTCAGAAAAGTACATGAGAAATATACTTTTTATCGTACATCTTCCTCGATTAGTATGAAATTATGTGTTTCATCTTTTGTACCTAAAATTGAACTCTAGTACGATGGTCGATTGATATTTTTCGTCTTTTATACTCCCTCTGTCCTAAAATAAGTATCATGATTTGACTTTCATTTTGGGACGGTGGTAGTACTACCCTAGACGACATTTTACTCTCATGTATCTGACGACAAAATCACATCATTCACGCGTGTTACATGTCATGATCTCGCAAGTCAGAGATGGGGTTTGCTTTTAGGATTGATATTTAGACTATGGAAGTAACTATAAAATGGTAGTGTTTACACACGTTCAGCCATCATACAAGTTACTGAAGTTACTGGGAGTTCAGCTAGAGCACAATTTTGAGTTCATGGGATGCCGATATACTCAAAACGGGTTTCAGCTATGCCTTATTAAACATCTGCTCCAAACTCCAATTCTCTACTTGATAAGAATGATCGCAAGACAAAAGACTGGTCTCCATGCCTTTATATTAATTTAGACTCCCCTTTGACCGCCAAATTAGAGCTAAATCTTCCAAGACACAAGAAACAGAAACTTGAAACTCCACCACTACAAAAATACACCACCAAAACCTTCCATGCCTACCACAATCATTCGCAAGAAGAATATAAGATGACGCCAACTCCACCACCTCCATCAAAGAAACTCCTATGGCAAACCAAGCCATCATCACCCATTTAAGTCTTTCTCCACAACCCCTTATGTTTGACAAATAAAAATTGTGCAGGAAACAAAATTAAAGGGAGAGACTAACACTGTTTTCTTCCCCACAACTCACTTTTGCACACATCCAGACTCTCCAAATGATGTACTTGTCAAAAAGTTATTTGTCAAAGGATCTGCGAATGCAAGTTACTGAACATTTGTTCATACTGCATATAAGCATCTCCACATCATACAGATTAGCCTTACTTTCAACATATCTCTGGTTGACTAAAAGATCAACACATTTCTGAAAGGCTAGGAACATATTCCACTAATCTTGTGATCATACCTACCCTGTATTATGGACAGTGACAAATGATAATTAGTGCTGCATATTTGACATTAGATCTTTTAGTGAACTGGCTAATATTACATAGCTTTATTGGGCTGTTAGCGAACCTGTAGGAGGAAAACTAACAGGATACATGTAGCCTTACGGTAAATTCCAGGTGAAATTTTTCCACCAAATAGAAATAAATACTCATTGAAGTTGTGAATAATGAACAGAATAAAACATACAATTACCCTTGTACTAAGCCTTGAGTCTCATTTCAGGCCAAAACAAAATTCATAAATAACAGACATGAATGATACTTCTGTAAGGTACAGGGTGAGTCAAATCTTCATTTTACAAGGTACATATTAGAATACATTGCCCTGACAGGTCTGATGATTAAAAGCAAGCCTTGGAACTTATGGATGCCCAAGATGACCTCGGCCACCACATTCTGAACACAAAATATTACCACTTCCCCCGCAACCTAGATGGAAGATCCAAAGTAAAAAAAAAATATAGACATTGCACTTATAAATTTACTTTGCCAAATTTACACATGTAATTCCGTAGACACACACACGCACCAGTACATAGTTATGCGTCCATGAATTTGAAGCATATGAGATAAGAGACTGTGCAAACAGTCAGCACAGAAAACTATTTGATACAAAAAATCATTCGTCGCTAAAGTGACAGAACTTAATGATAGTCAGGTGATTGTCTTATTGTCACAATAATTTGGTGGGTCAATCAAACTTTCTCATTTGGTACGCATAAAACCATGTATGTGTCCGTGCGGGATATAGAATGATCCCTCTTTTCCCTGTTTGTTAAATCTTGTAGTAGATGTAATACTAGGTTGTTTTACAGATGCCAGATATCTGGCCATGCGTCGATGTTATGTAGTAGCGAGCAAGTGTTTCACAGCTACAGCATGTGGATGACTTAATTCGCTGTTTTTGGCAGAGCTTGGGATTTCACTCTATAGATCCTTTAGTCCACTCGGGCGGGCTTGAAACTCAGCCAGGTTAAATGCTACTAGGCTAGGAATACCCTGGATCCTGATATTATGAGTGAATATGTTGCTCTTGTGAGATGTGATATTAGGTTATGGCCTTGCACCCTTAAAGCCTGTTATTGGGAGGAAATCCATGTCATTTTTCTATTTTGGGTTCCTAAGGTTGAGGAAGGTTTAGCTTCTCAGGTGGGTGGAGGTGTTCATATTTCATTGTCGGGTAGGATTAATATAATTCACTATTCTCTTTCTACTTAATGTTGCCTATCTGTCAATCTTTAGGATCCCTAAAGAATTTGGCAGCAGGATTGACATATTACGGGTCCTTTTCTTTATACTAGACTGTGTCAAGCTAAATGACCACTTGATTGGCTGGGATACAATAAGTAGGCTGAAGGAGGAGGACATAAACTTTGGAACAAAAGTTATACTTGAGAGAGTTTCATATATATGTCGGTATGTACCTTTTGTGCATTCCTCTTAAGCCTCATTCCCTCGGGCATGAGGTGATCAAGAACAAAGAGTGGATCGAGAAGATTATGAAGCGCTTTATCGACTAGGACTGGTAAAATATATAAAACCATTTGATGATGTTTAATTCTGTTAGTAGGCCGAATGAAGGGGGGGGGGGACTTTGGGAAAACCAGAAAATTGATGCTTATGAGTTATGAAGCTCTCTATAGTGAGTAAGTAGCTCGGCGATTTCTACTTGAGCCTCATGTAGCAAATCTAGTATGCAACAGATGGTAAGATGCTAGAATGAGGTCATCATCTAGTTGTATGAGCTTAGGAAAGTTTATTCAACTTTCCCTTGGATCTCACAGTCTCCTAGCCTGTTCCCTCAGTTAACAGTAAATCAGATTTGAGTCGCATGCTAGTTTTCTGGAGAAAGATTGAGTCTGGGATGCTCATTTGTCTGAATGTTCCTTGAATTTCTTTCTTTCTTCTCCCCCTTGAGGCTACTACTTAAAAAAAAAAAAAAAAAAAAAAAAAAAACTGTCAGTGAAACAACGAAATAATTCTTTTCTAATGCATTTCTTTCGGCGATCTTAGTGATATGGAGATGAAGAGGGGATATACATTGATCCTTCATTCACACTTTTCACATATTGGATTTGGTTAGTGGTGCCTTGGGTTTTCCCTTGCATTCGTTTGTCTGATTCCCCTCATCTGCATTCTTTGGAATCCATGACAGATGGTATGCACAATATTTTGGAAGCAATTCCTTCCCTCCCACCTTGAGGGATATGGTTTTCTCTATTTTCTTTCTCATTTAGCCTTTAATAATACAAACAGCCAAGAGGAAAAGATCTTCTCCAGGAAATACAATCCGAAACTTCAAATATGAAAAAGGAGCACCGTACAGTCCCTGCTCAAATCTGTAATGCGTAAAGCTCTAAAACTCTCCATAGCTAAAGCCCAGAAGGACTGAAGGAAGAAAATGTTCCCTCTCAAAGGTATCAAAGAGAGAGATATCCCTAAAAATTATGGAATTCCTCTGTATCCATAAGCATGAAAAATCCCAAATATCTGGCACTACCATAAACGTATGCCAGCTTTATCACTCACAAATCCTCTTAAACAAAGAGAGTAGAATTCCACCAGAAGAAAGGCACAGCCACCGCTCTCCAAGATATCAAACTGAGTAAAGCCACAGATGGCTCTCGTCCTCCTTATTTCCATAACAGATATTTACAGGGCTCTCTATCTCGAATCATTCAAATTTCAGTGATTAAGAATACAGAAAGTTTGAAAGCTAACATAGGTATCCACATGAATGAGGCAGAAGGATAATGATGGGAGTCGAGGAATAAATGAACGGGCACTAGGGTTCAAAATGCAATATCACCTAAAAGGAGATCCAGAGGAATTACAAGAATAAGGAAATCATGCAAAGTTACTAGCTCTTCTCCCCCCCCCCCCCAACTTCCTCTCAACTGAGAATCCTAGGGATGTAATTTTAAAAACGGCAATACACTTAAATATACGAGGATATGACCTAGACAACGAAGTCACCTACTTGTCCTCCAAGCAACCGACTGTTCACCATGACAAAGCTACCGTGAAGGAAGAAAAAATAAGATAACAATTTATAACTGAACAAGTTAGGGAGAGGAATACATAGAGATATCACTGTTAATGATAGTACTTGCATAAGTAGAAAGAAAATTACCTAGACATCGGACTTTGACAATGATTCCCTGACTCTCCATTATGGAGTCAACATATAAACCTGACCCGGAACAAGTGGCACAAAGGACAGCACCTTTTGCTTCGCAATCAGTGCACCTTGAATTTTTTCCGATGGCTTTTTCTGATAAGGACAAGCCAATTGGCTTCTCAATTATCTCCTCTGGTATAGCCTTATCATAACAAAACAGAGACTCAAGAGTGCTTAATCGTCTATGTGCATCCCCCACCGCATTCGAGCGAGACTGCAGAGCACAACATATCCTTTCAGTTTGTACCAACAAAAATTAGGCTTTTTGCAAAGATACAATAGAGAGGCTTCATGCACATCCATACAGATAGAACACGTTGACAAATCCACAAGCAGGGAATATACATTATTATTGAAATAAGTAATCTAGCGGTTCTCAAAACAAACTGAACTGCCCATGAAACCATAAATATATGGGTGATATCTTTAATCAACGGCTAGCTATATGAAGACTATGATTCTCTATTGTTCAAAAACATTCACAACAAATGCGAAACAAACTTATACATGAAATGTAATTTTAGTATTGTTGTAAATACAAATGTGAATATATTGTCCTTCATTGAAGACTGGATATAGAATCCTATGCATACACTTAATGGAATTGAGTTTTCTCAATGCAATACTTTCCTCCCCTACTTTCTGGTATCTCCTCACAAAGGGAGTGGCACTAGCCAGTGGGCCCCAAGCTATGAAAATAATGAGCCAAATTGACAACAGTGAAGCACAGCCATCAAATTTAAAGGAAAAATGACGTGAATCTTTTTTGTTTTGTGTGATAAGGAAAGAGATATAGTATTAAGAAAAGGTGCCAAAACAGGTGACGCAGCCTGTATTCATTCAACGAATAACCAACCAAAAGACCTAACCAATAGCAAAACAGTTAAAAAACACTCTACAAAAAGTGCGGACTAGCAAAAAGTGCAGACTTTTCTATGGCTGGCGGTTAGAGGTCGGCTGCTAACAAATGAGGAGCGTTTCAGAAGGCATATGGCAGCAGAGGGTGTATGAGGCTTGTGTGCTAGCGAGAACGAAACAACTCTTCATGTGTTGCGCGACTGTGTTGCAGCCCGTGAGTTTTGGAATGCTTTAGCGGCTGTTCAAGTCGTTGGGGATTTTTTCAATCTCCCAGTTGATGCCTGGTTCAATCGAAATTTACGGAAGTTGGGACCAAGTGCTGATCATATCTCTTGGCAAACTATTTTCAGAATGGGGTGTTGGCTCTGTGGAAATGGCGGAATGGGCAAGTTTTCAAGATTGAAATTCTTTCTTTGGGTCAGAAAATTCAAGTGGCTTGGACGTCGTCGCAGGTGTGTGCTGAGGCTTTCACAGTCTTGAAGGGAACAGGTGCCCTGGAATTGCAACCAATGAACGTTCAAATAGGTTGGCAGCCTCCTATGCACGGATGGGTGGGTTTGAACACGGACGGAGCAGCATCTTATTGGGGAGACGAGGCTTCTTGTGGTGGCCTTCTCCGTGATGGCGAAGGAAGATGGCTGGGAGGGTTTTCTATGAAATTGCGGAAGTGTTGTGCATATAGAGCTGAACTTTGGGGTGTCTTAGTTGGATTAAGAGAAGCATGGGCAAGAGGTTATAAACGGGTAGAGCTGCAAATGGATAACAGTTCGGCAACAAATGCTATCACAGGGGAGAAGCTGGGGTCGTGTCATTACATGGATCTTGTGAAGAGTATTCAGGTTATATAGCTAAAAATTGGAGAATTAATGTGATTCAGATTTATCGGGAGGCAAACTTTCCAGCGGACATGATGGCCTCATTAGCATCTAGCCAAAATCAGCGATTCCAATGGTTCCAAGAAGCACCGGATGAGATTAAGCAATTGTTAAAGGAAGACAGTGATGGAGTAACCCATTGTCGGACGATTCTTGTGTAATCGTTTTTTCTTTTCTTTTTCCCTAGATGTAAAAAAAAAAAAAACACTCTACAAAAGAATTGTCTGAATCTGGTACCGACTCCTTACACCAAAAATGCAAGGTGTGGAGGAGGGATGTCTTCAGTTATCTATAGATAATTTATAGATAACTGATATAGATAATTTATATCAGTTATCTATAGACCACACCTCACTCTCAAAAGCCCTGCGATTCGTTTCGTTCCAGATTGTCCAAAAAATTCCCA
The DNA here is from genome assembly GCA_028566635.1 of Lobelia cardinalis. NCBI lineage: Eukaryota > Viridiplantae > Streptophyta > Magnoliopsida > Asterales > Campanulaceae > Lobelia > Lobelia cardinalis. The sequence continues at coordinate 4,928,727 of JAOWAN010000014.1, forward strand.
GTGGAACAGTATCCCATATAATACACCTCTTCCAGGAAAAATGAAGTGTGTATGTTAATTCTTGAAAAATAAATTATGTGTGAATTTGTTATTCTGTGAGTTTTAGCAGAAAGGAGTCCACGAGAAGACCTAGACTCTTCATTGTGAACTGTTCATCAAGTAATATTCATGCATTTCACACAGTATTTCACAATCCTTGTGGTTGTGTCATGTATCCTTGGGTGAATGTGATGCCCTAAGGACTGCAATCAAAATCCATGGTTGTGATGTCATCAGCATCACCATTAATATTACTGGTCAGAAATCAAAAGGCAGTAACTATTTTTAAATGGAGTAAACCAATCAATTTGCATCTTTTACTAAAGAGGAATTTCATCTCACCTACGACCATCCTCCCAAAGCAAACGGAGAAAAGACAAGCTTAGATGAGGATCCACCGATATAATTGAGAGGCCCTATTGAACCTCGAGTAGTAGCTAAAGATAAGCCCTTCCATTATGCTGAGACTATCGATGGTGTATTTGGATTTATCTAAAAAATCCATACTTTATGGATTTTAAAATGTTAGTTGATAAATGGAGTATTCACTTCTTAATAGTGCTAACATAAGGCCTATAGAGGCAAACAGTTTCTTGTGTAGGGTTTTATGTGACTGATGTTATGTACGCTTCCGAGACTCGAGCCTGGAGAGTGGAACACTGGAATGGTGTTTTTAGCCGATGAGGATTAGTCATCTCCGGAGGAGGTTATGATAGTGAAGGTCTGCAATGCTGCAAGCCCAAAAGCCAGTCCGCTACTTGCTGCCTATCGTTCCACCAAGCACCCAAGTTAAGTAGGCCCACCAAAACTCCATGGATGATTGTAGGTGCTAAATGGTAGTAGGTGGCGACTTATAAGTCACACTGTTCCGCTATCTACCTGGTGGCCCCCCTAAAATCCTCAATGTCTTCGTTAAAGTTTAACTGAGATCGTCCCCACCCTCCCACCTGTGCTCACGAAATCCCATCGCTCTGATACTAACTCTGAAACCCCACCCCAAACCCCCCCCCCCCACCAAAAAAAAAAACCAGCTATGTTGGCACGACAACTTGATGACACGTCACAATGATCAAGACTTGTGACCTATCAAAGTAACCTTAAATCAATGAACGACACTAAAACTTCCAAGAAAATAACATCATCGACCGCAAAAGTCCACTAGCAGTTACAATCTCAAAACATAAATAGTCTAATAATAAATGACAAAGTTACTCCGTCCTTATTTTTCGGTAATAAAGAAAAAGTTCAACCACCAATGCCAAATAAAACATCTTGAGTAGCTAGCTTATCCAGCAAAGCTTAAAAATCCAAATATATCTAATTTATAATTTTGGTTGTCACCCTCTTTGGTGTTGGAAGTGCACCTTTATGTTGGCTTTTTCCAGAAACAAGAAACAAGTAACTTAGGGTGCGTTTGGACGTGGAGTTTTAAGTTTTTTAATATGTTTTGTTATTGTTTGTATTTTGTGTTTGTTTTGTATTGGTTTTAGTTTTGTAGGAGTTTTACAATTTTGCCCTTTGAATTTTTAAAAATTACATGATAGTGATGGAGAGAGAAAGAGAGAGAATGTGGTAGTTGTGATTTGATGTGATTTTTGATATGATATAAAGTTGGTATAGGGATATGTAAAAATAATAGGTAGAAAGAGAAAACTTGTGTTTTTAAAACTTAAGTGGTGAACAAGTTTTTACTATGTTTTTGAAATAATATTTCAAAAACCCTACGGCTAAACAGGCCCTTAGTCATCTGTTGTTAAGCTAGTTATGTTTCGAGATTGTAATTCTCAGTAGACCTTTGTGGTCGGTGATGCTATGTTTTTGTAAGATTCAGTCTCGACGTCTCATGCATTTATTTGATTAGTTGTGAATTTTAATTACGTGATGTAATCGAGCTACCAGACCCACATGCCCGGGTTCGGAGGCATTACATGGTTACGGATGTGGAAGTGGAATCTGCGATGGTGGCATTGTCTTCAAGTTCAAGGTGATGACACTCACAGTCGAAATGAACATCGGATGTTGAATATGTTACAAATATGGGTAGATACTAGATGGGATATTTGCAGCAAAGTTAATCAAAATTCTTGGGGAAACCTCCAAGTAATTAAGGTTGCTCATGTAGCCTCTAACATCCAACCCACATGGGCCCCTTAGAGTTCTGGCCAAGATACAGGCATAGCGCGAACATGCCTACATTCTCAGCCATAAAATACTTCACGAACATGGGATGCACATAATATGTAACCGGAGTCAATAGGTCTTTGAGCGGATCCAGCATTAGCTCAAGACGTTGGTCTATGAGTAGAAAAAGAAATGCATGAGCAACAAAGCTTCTAACCCCATAAGCTGGTTAATGGGAACACATTGATAATGTCTGATTCAGAGTATACCCATTATAAGTAGTTTCAGGTGTCTCAATTGTTTTCTTCTTCTAGTCCTAATTTGGTTCACACTTCACACTAGTAAACCCACTCACGGCAGTACCCTTATTGTGAACTTTGAAAAAGGGAACAAGCAGCAGATTTAAACGACCCAGGAAAACTGATCTTTTAGGATAGGGGAAACTGAAAATACGTTTAGCAACATATACCAGCTTGGAAGACTTCTGAGAAGGATGAGATATTCACATACCTAAGAGAAGCTTTCTTCGAGCAGAGTGGAGCTACAACCTTCCCAACTCCAACTCACTTTACCCGATTGATTAACTTGACTGGTCGTCTAGCTACGGGAGGGCAATCTTCTATTATGGCCTTCACCTCCTGGCCGGCCCGGAAATGTTTAAAAAGAATTGAATGGTGTTCTAGACAAAAAAAAAAATGAGCATACAGAAAATGACCATGACGCTATCAGTCACTGCCTAACTATTTTGATATCAGGGAGACCAAACAAGCTGCTATGTCCTTCCAAACAAAACCTGCTATATGGCCATTCCTCGGCAATAAACAGATGAGCAGAATTTTCTGAAGCGCCATTTGCACAACAGTTCCACTTAGAAACAATCAACAGTCAGTAAATCTGAATGACCCCAGCTGTAGGTTTGCATCTTTCAGCATCTACCCCGTGAACAAAGACACAAATATAAAACTTCATTACTTTACTCCTGCTCATAGGGGTAACAGTACTTTTTCCTAATCCTACTCTAGCTCCTAGAGTATCAATCCTCTTGTCAAGGATTATGGCACCTCCGAGTAGTGAGTCCTTGTCAGAAAAATATTTAGTGCAACACTGCTAACAGCAATGTGGTATCACCATCCAGTAAAACCTCGTCCATTTACCAAGTCTGGATGTGGATCAACTTATGAGAGGGAATGGTTTTATTGGATTGAGATACCACATGGTTGGTATCACAGTTACACTTACACCCTATATTTACTCATCGTCATCCCCTGGTTTAGATAATTAATCTTCGAACGATAAGCATAATTGTATCCAACATTCCACCAAGCATCGTCTTTTTTTAATCGGAAAAGAACGTATCATGTAGATTTATATATATATGCATATATACATGTCTACATGTACATATATACATATATATACATGTGTGTATAAATAAACAAATAAATATATATATATATATATATATATATAGGTTGATGGAGAAGTCATCAGCAAAAATGAAAAACTAAACAACAGAATCACACAATTACCAGGAAAAAGGAACTAAACATATGGTGTTAATTGGGCAAATATTCACATAGTGTCCTGATTTTCATGAGAGAGAAACACATTGAAGCTAATTTCCCCCTTCCCAAAAGAATGAATTTAAGAAACCTCTCATCATTGACCATGTCGACGCAGAGCAATTGATTTGAAAACTTAAAAAATGCTTTAACATGCCATCTTCATTGATGACTAGCTAGGCATGAGCGTGATTATCGACGATGATCAAGCATAACGGAAGTGTGCAAATATGTGCAAAAATTCTTGTGTAAATTGTTAAACGTATATTTGTCAATCTACATGTGGACTATTGGTATAAATAAATCAACCTAACCCTACTGGAGTCGACTCCAAACAAGAAGTTGGATAACCTAATCCCCAGCACATTGGATTTGGGGCAACGAAAGGGGCAACAAGTCCTTGACATTGCAAATTATAAAACTTGTCAAATTTTGAATATACATGTACCAATGTTTTGAGAAGTAAACCTTATCCTATGCCTAAATTAGTGTCCCATTGTGCATATAAAAAATCATTGGCACATTAGTACATGTGATCCTATTGGAGTTAACTACAAATGAAAAGTTCGAAAAAAACTGATCCCTGGCACATTAAGGCAAAGAAAGTTGTGCCTTCCAAAACATTGCAAATGTAACTTGTCTAATTTTGCATACACTTGTGTTAATCTTCTGTACAGTAAAACTTAATCCTAGTCTCTTCATCCATAAACTAGTATCCTATAATCAAAATAGTCCATTGGTACATAGTCTCATCATGCCAATATCCTTCTTATATGAAAATTTAAGTTTAAAAGCACAAGATTGGGGGGGAGAGGGAATAGAAACTATGACAAGCAAATGGACCAACTACAATGAAAACATGTACCATCCATACTTCCTCGAAGAAGTTAAGGAAATAAGTTAGGTAGAGAGAAAGATGCATCTTTTAGCATATGCATACTTTTACTTAAAGCCAAAAACCGAACAAAGCCATTTGTAGTTACTTTATAATGCAAGCCTATTAGTATTAAGCCGGACAAGAATACTAAAGCGAAGAGCTTTTCCTCTCCTGATTTGATTAAAACATTTTCCACCGAGATCCGTCAATTCAAACAAAAAGGAAACATGAAACTAGGGATATAGAACCAAAAAAAAAAATGGACTATTGAATCATACAGTTTTTCGTTCCTAAAAAGAGCACTCTAGTACATATACTCGGGTATTTACATAGTGTGGACTTATTTTTTAGGGACAAGCTGCATTCAATTGTTATCGGCTACTAACAAATGACCCAATATACATTTCATGAGCATTAATTGACCACCGAATTGAGCAGCAAGCTTGAAGTAAATTTGACCATCTAAAATTTACAAACAATAAAATATCCCAAAAAAGTGATCAAACTATGATTCAAAACCCCAGGAAAACAAACACCCAAACCCATAGCTGCATAAGAGCATAAACCGAGCAATCGAAACAGAGAATCAACAAAAACGCATATACACGAGTAAAATTTTAGCATTTATCAAAAAGAAATCCCAAGAAAAACAAATGGGTAGAACAAGAATACTAACAAATTGCAAACCAAGGAATACAAATGGGTAGAACAAGAATACTAACGTATTGCAAACTTGAGCCGTTTTCGGAGGTGGCGGAGATTTTGATGAAGGGTCGTGTGGGTCGGAATCCATTAACCCCGAAACATGAACTCCTCTTATAGGGAGATGTTTGGGGAGAAGGGGTAATAGTTAAGCTCCTTGAAGAAATTTGCAGCGTGAATTCCATTTCGAGACCAAAGAATTGGGGGGGGGGGGGGAGAGGGAAATGAGGAGGAGTTTGGTTCTTGAAGGAATCGCTACTGTTGTTGTTTAGATGTTGGGTCTGCGTTCCCCTCGTTGTTAACGGTTGGGGATCAAAATAAGAACCAATAACAACCAAAAATAATGAAATGCAATGGCATACTCGTAATTAACTCGAAATTCAAATATTTGAGATTCAACCAAACACCGGCAAATTATATGGAGCGCCTAGTTACTCTTAGCCAGAGCATCTGAGATACCATATTTATTTTAATACGTTGTTTATTCATTTTTTTATAACTAAATATTTATTTTACTGTTCTTATTGTTATTGTTGATTTTCAGTAACAACGATAAAATAAATATTTAATTTTAGAAAATAAATAAAAAACATAATAAAATAAATATTTTATCTCAGATATTTCTAATAAGGAACACCTAGGTGCTTCATATACCATCCGCCAAACACTTTTTCTTTCCGAAATTCAAAAACTCAGTCGTTCTTCCACGTTTAAATCATAAACTTTCATTTAAAAATTAATTAAACCATTCAATAAATTTCTGCATTAATAATACACCCGAATAAGCTCTAATTTTTAGATTTAAAATTAATTTTGATGGAGAAGAATCAATTCCGATGAGAATAGCTCATTCCCGTTGTCTTTACGGAAATCAAGATCGATTCTTCCACCGTTCCCGTCTCCCATTTTATCGTTTACAATTTGTTTTGAATTGCTGAAAAATAGAGTAATCAAAAAAATGAAGAAAAAAAATCACACAAGGGATTGCTCATTCCTCCCATGATTGTTAACTTTTCAAAAAGTGAGATTCAAATGTACTGATATTTAACAAAAAAAAAAAAATACACTAAGATTCAACTGAAAATCCCTTATATTAAATAAATATTGCATTAATATTTAATACAAATATATAATTAAAATAAAATACACTGAAATTCAACACAAAAGTGCCAAGGTTTAACATAAATGCACATGAGCGCAACTTGAATTCAACAAAAGTATACTAAAATTAAACACAAAAATCGTTGTGCGTAAAATTCACAAAAAAGGTTCCACGTCGATGACATTGTCATCTCAATTTTCAAAAATTCAAGTTATTTACGACATATGTCACCGCATTTTCGCTCCTCTTGACCATTGTTCCTTTCAAATTACTGCAACAAAGCTAAAGGCTAAGGCTACTGCAGCAAAGCTTGCACAACAAGGCTTTCGCAACAAAATTACTGCAACAAGGCAGACTTTGAACAATAGACAAATTCTATGTTCAAGATGATGTAGAAGTCACTACACATCGCTACTGTCAATATAAGTCCGATGCATTTCATTAATATGTATAATATCTTATTATTGAATTGTCATATTATTAATATGTAATGTTCATTTATATGTTTTATTGTGTTCATATCATACACTATAATTGTCAATGCAAAGGAACATGTGGTAGCATTTGAGACTAGGGTTGATACAAAAAATGAAAGGAGTATATTTATAATCTTATAATAGTTTCATAACTTTTAAGATTTTAGTTATGTTAACCTGTCTATTAATTTCATGTTGTGTTATATATAGCATTTTAAATTGATGTCAAAGATTTAATTAATTTATGTTCTTTTATTTATATATTCTAAACAAATTTTACCCAAACAGATAACTTGCATTCTGAAGTAAACTTTGGAGAAGGTACCTATTCTAAACTAGCAAATATGAATATAACATCTTGCCTTGACAACATATTAGGCAACATGTATACCCCCAGCAACCATTGTCCTCTACTCTTCAAGAAAAGAATCTCACCAGTCATGTATCAGCATACATTAAGAAGTAATTTTTATTTTTTGAAATGCATTATGAACCCAGAGTTAAATATATTTGACATACACACATTTGATGATAAATTTGTTCGATATCTAGAGTTCTCAAAGGTGGTGTGAATGCTGATGACCTTGAATTGCCAAAGATACCAAGCTATATCAATCACCCTTTTAGAACACAACAACGAAGAATTAGTTCAAGTACATCAATAAGAAACAAAGACTAATTTCAAACTTTGTATGTTTTGAAATTAGATCTAAAATGCAAATGAATTTGACAAATAAAGAGTTTTGTATAATGGAGAGCCTTAATTAAACATCATGTTCATTTAGTTATTTCATTATGATCATTTTGTATGTTCATTATGTTTTATAAATTTATTTGATTCAGAAAAATCATATTCTTCAAGGGCAGTGAATAAGAAATGCATGTTTGTGTAAACAAAAATGGACTAACTACCTTGCAGCCAGGAAAAATAATTGAAATGAATGTGATTGATGCATTTACTTGCAACTTGAACACAATGCCCGCCCAAGAAATCAGTGGGCAACGACCATCGCATAAAATTTTGGTTAAAAGCATATATGTTCATGTTTTATTTTTCATAAGATATTTTGTTTGAGTCAGTTTTATATATATTCCAATCATTCAATCAGGACATTTCTACTTGTTGTGTATCAACAATATTCAGAAAAAAGATGTTCTCGACAATCTAAACACACTATATATAGCTGGTATATACGAGACTAGAACAATCACTTTCATGGACAAATACGGGCCTATATATATTTTTTTCTATTTTTTAGTAAACAATATTGAAAACTCTTTTACTTGTTCTGTATTACTGTGAATAACTTATGTTGGCATTTCAGGTTTTTAAATATTTTAAAATTTTAAATCATTTCAATTTAACAGATGTATGTATTACTTAAGTTCTTCAATGGCAAAATTGCAACAATTTTTATTCGGGTGCGACCAAAAGTCTTCTTCCCTCTTTTTTTTTTGTCCCTATCCATTAACAACATGTGAAAAATTCTTTAAAAAAATCACATAGACGAGCAGTTTTTGGCAAAATTTTGCAAATAGACATATTTGTGGACTTGCTACGCTGTGAAAACACCATTCCACCAGAAAAATATGATTTGTTATAAGCTCAACTCTACTTTTCTTTCTTTTTTATATCGGACAATCAACCATTTATTATTTTCGCATCTATAATCCTGGCACAACATGTAACATTTTAAAATATATATGAACAACAATCCTTTATAAAATAGTTATATAAACGAGCGTTTACATACACACTCAATAGACAACAATTTAAGATTTATATTACTTACTTGCCCCAATAATACTCGAACTTCGCTACGGTGCCAGTGCTTGTCAAAACCTTCTGAAACATTCCCAAGAAACATCAAGTTGTTTCCTACCGTAACCAATATGTTTTTTCAAATTATCACTTATATGTCATTCACAAAGACGATGTCGTGCAGTATTAAACACCAATATAATAGCTGCACTCATTGCATGCTTTACGCTCATCTTTCGTAATTGTTATTGGTTGTTTCTGATTGATCATCGACCTGAAAAGTTCTTCGAACAAATATTGTATCCTCATGCAGCAAATCAACTTATAACATATAAAAAACTCACTAAACATCATGTTATGAGTAAATGAATTAAACATTATACATAAATAAACACAAATTAATTTTCACTGCTGAAATACATACCTGTAATTATTTCTTTATCGATTCCAATCTCTTTACCATCTTCATCAACCCCTCTGTCTCCGTCATCTGCTTCATTGTGTTCTATTCCCTTTGAATTCGAAAATACATCTCTCAAATAATCTTCACTGCTAGAATAATTAATCAATATCATGATTCTTAAAAATAAAATAATTTTGAGATGTATATCCTTAATAAAACTCGCAAATAAAATTAAATTGGATTATCTCTTCACTGATTGATATTTTGACGTGACTATGAAACACATCGAAGAAATTGAATATTTTTTAATATTTGAAAAAATTATTCGGACACAATTTTGAAAGTTTGAATTCGTTAAATCAGTCAGAATCTCTAATTACATGGAATTGATTAAGGGATCAGTGGCACCTAAAATTAACGAAATTGAAAATTAATTTGTATTTTTCATATTTCTTTTTATCTCACGCATTTGATTTAAATGTACATCCTAATTACCAAAAAAACATTTCTGGTAAGAAATGTCTATCCGCTTAATATAATTTGGGCTTCAAAGTGCAACCATGAAAATTCTTTTCAGATTAGAGGTTGACCAAAATGGAAAAAATTGTGAAAAGTAGAAAGAAAAAGAGAGAGTGGAGGGAAAGACAAACCGCGTCCAAAAGTCGGTTTTGATGTTTTTATATGGGGGGCTTCCGACAAAAGTCGCCAAAATGAAAGGTGCAAAAGGAAGAAAAGTGTTCGATGTTTAAGCCAACCTTGAAGACCCAATAGCCTCCTCTCGTTTATTGTTAAAATGACAGAAGTGAAACTGCAGATTAATTCCCCCCCACTACATTAGAGCACAGGCTCTTGACCAACCCTTTTTTGTAATTTTCCCCTTTTTTTTCTCCTTTTTATAATTAAAAAAAATACGTGCACAATAAAAAATGGCAAAAAAATGACACTAGGTCTCTACTTTGTGCACAACTTCCTATGCATTTCATCACATGCACTTGCATTGCACGCTCAAATTAACAGAAACCCTAGCGACCAACCCAACCCAATCCAAACCCTGTTGGTATACCGAGCGCATAGGCGTTTGATGCTAGAAGCGTTCATTTTTTCTATAAATATACATAAAGATTAAAATTATTTACATAACATAGATATAAAATGCACATATGTTATATTATTATCATTTTCATAATTATCATATGTATTTCATATTTATATTATATAAATTATTTATAATTTTTATGTATATTTAAAAAAAATTAGATACTCCTAACATCGAATGCTTAAGCGCTCGTTATAATTTCCAACCCAAACCCCACCCCCTCGTTCGTCGCTCAAAACTTGTCTACGGCTGCTTTCCCATTCGGAAAAACTTGGCTATTTCTTTTGACAAAATAATACTAGTTTTTGCAATAGCCAGGCTGGGTCAACATTAACACACAGTGCGAGTAAATTATACTTCTGCTGCAGTTTGTGTTTTGCTAAAATATTAGTGCATTGAGCATTTTATTTTTCAAATGGAAAATACTATATATATATCGCCCCACCGCACATAAACCACATGCATTGTAAGTTTGTACGATGCACATCTGTAATGCATGTGGTTCAGGGGCGGATGCAGGGGGGCGGGAGGGGGCGGCCGCCCCTTCCACACCGGAAAATTTTTCATAGGGTGGTATAATTTGGCCGGATTTCGCCCCTTCCATTCCATGACTGTGTATTGGTGTACATCGAAAAAGAACTCTTTGTTAAAATTCCTAATATAAGAATCTTGAATCGTTTTCAAGATATGAGTACGCGTAGGCGTCAATTGTCGGAGAACATAAAATTTAGTGCTACTTAAATGTAATAGTAAAGTTTGACTACTTTTTCTTCTATTCTTAATATTTTTAGCATTTGTCAACATGTATTTGTTTAAGTTTTTTTATAGATCCGATTCGTCTGTTTCATAATCCGACCAAAAAAAAAATTTTGGGGCGCTGCCCCCGAACCCCTGTTGTTTTTCGTCCCCTCCATAAAACTTTCCTGGATCCGCCCCTGAATATTACTACGCATCAATGGAACATAATAAATGCTTTGTAATATTCAGTTTACCTTGTTCAACATTAAAAATAACTCTTTAATATAGCTGCAAACGGAGTATGGTTTATTTTTTTCAAACTTAAAGTGCCTACGTAAAAGTGCGCGTAAAAAAAGAGAATTATTTATGTTCAGATAGACTTTATTACCATCATTATGGAGTAATAGTTTAACCGAGGTCAAGTGATTTTCGTCCTTTGCCAGTAATTGTGGGTTTCGGGGTAGACCAAAAGCATCATCATTTGCTGCTAAAATTCAGCAATAACCGCTATTCTATTCGTACAATGTCGTAAGATGGAAAATACAACCCAATAAGTAATTAATAATACTTGCCCCCAAACATGAAAAAGTCTCATCAATTTTCTAATAGAAATGTTGGCAGACTCTCGGCAGTTGGTATATCGAGAGCCTTGTGTTAAGAACGCTCAATACATGTATATATTATAAATTATGCACCTATATGTGTTATAATTATTATGTGCATTTTATAACACATATATGTGCATAATTTATAATATATATGTGCATTGGGCGCTACTAACACAATCGAGAATCTAGGCTCTCATCAGATTTTGCCGACTTTCGGCGGATTGAATAAAAATGAGTGAATACTTAACAACACCAAGATACACAAATAATGTGCAATCAAAATTATGTAAATTATTCAATATTCTTTTTTGGGCACAAAAGAAATTCAAATTGGAGATTTAAATTAGTAGAAATGATCAAGGAGTACGCCCCTCATTTTCGATCCAAAGTATGTTTTTATCCATTGATTAATTAAATAACTATCAAGAACGAAGTAAATCAGCGTCATTTAACTTTATTTAAAGTCTCCTTTGTTGAGAAATGAGAATGGGAACAAAAGAAAACAAATAAAATAGAAAGCGTATATAGAAATAGATTTGCATTAGAAGTAGCAAGATCTTTGTCTAGTTTTTCATAATTGAAAACATGAGTTGAAATGACGCGAGTGAAATGACAGTTTGAAGGTGTCATGGATCACATACTTCATAATAACACCGGGCAAATTACACCTCAGTGGTCCCAAATTTCTAAAAATTATAAAGAAAAAATGAAAGAATTTTATATTTTGATGAATTAGATTTTAAAATGATCATAATATTCAAACTGATTAATTCATCTCTATAAAACAAATATTTTTGATAAATTTAGATAAAAAAAATAAATAAATTAGCCGAATCATGAAAAGCACACTGAAAATTGAACAAACCATATGGGGTGACGATGTAAATTATCCTTGCAACTAATGTACATGGGAAACCAAATTGCCACTCTTGCGAAAATTTTGGAGCCACTAATATGCAATTTTCCCAACTAAGAACACCTAGAACTGCAAAAAGAAAAAGAAAACATAAATTTGAAAATTTGCAGACGTGCATGAAAAGACCACATGAATTGACCTTGAATACGAATAACACTTTCATATTAAGATACATCTACAACATTGCTCCAAGAAAATGTTAGAAAAAATTATCGAAATAGCAATCTTAAAATATCAAATATAAGAGATTTTGATGAGTAAAAATTTTTGACTAGTGAAATATATAAACAAATTAATTCGGCAAGAAAAAAAAGTCTGGCATGTGAGTCGCGGGATTACCGATGTCCTAAAGTCGTTATTGTCTTCCTACGTGTGGGTGCCGACGATCAACAACGACTCCAAGATAAAACCCAGGCTCTCAGCAAGTCTCCTCTAGGTGCACGTTCGTAGGAAGACAACGGAACTTGTCCGATTAACGGTTGCCCAAAACTTCGTAAAATAGTATCGATAAGAAAGAAAGCTATAGATTGAGTGTATTTTCAAGACTGATTGTGTGTGTTAAATGAGAAGATAGCAGCCCTTTTTATAGTAGATTTGGAGTACATGAGTTACACAAATGGTCAAGGCTATTCAATTAGATTAAAGGCCAATAAAATCACATAAAGAGAAATGAATGAAAATAAAGAAATATGAATGACAAGAGTTATAAAATCAAGTAATAATTTGAGGTTTTAAATCTTAAATTTATAACAATCCCCCACAAGATTTAGAACTTCAAAGTATCATATATATATATATATAATCAAATATATATACAGATGGGCAACCTTATACCATGCAGTGGGCGTAGGAGTCTTCCGGACTTGAGCCTGCACTTAGTGTTGACAAATTCCATTTGAGAGCCATAATGGACTATGCCTTGAATTATGTCCCTTTACCAAACTTCTTTTGTCACGCACATAGTATTTGATATTGGACAATGTTCATTGCGGGTAGCCCTGTTAAAGGCCATGCGCTCTGACCTTGATTCTCATGAGAGTCTCTAAGGGACAGCCTAATCCCCACAGTCGCGGCCTCACGACGACTCTTACTTAGGTGAGTCCTCCAAGGGTACGTGTGAACGGTACCTCGCGGAAGAGTGTCCGCCTCTGGCTCATTAAGGGAAACATCCCATCCTTAATATCACACTTAAGCACTATCACCATAGGGATGGGGAGGAGACCGCTCTCCTCTAAATAAAGTAGTGCTTATTTTATGAGTCACGCTCATACGGGTTGTTCATACCCATTGAACCT
>JAOWAN010000014.1:4958820-4972729 GCA_028566635.1 Lobelia cardinalis
ATGAAGTTTAGCCGCTTCAAGAAGCTGGGACTTGGCTTTGATATGCTTATGAAGGATAAGGACACAGGCTAGTTAAAGATTGTGTCAAGTGAGAGTTAAGTTTGTAAACTTTTGTGTGTATCATCTTCTTGTATTCTTTATGAATAATGAGGGTTCAATCCTTAGTTACACACTGTTATTCGAATATTGGAAATTTTTTATATACTAAGATGAAATTCAATCGTCGCGATATTTCATTTATGCATCAGTTTGTCGTTTGTTATGACTTTATTTAGTTAATTAATGATTACACTAAATGGGGGAGGTTTGTTGGTATTTTAGTGTAATTTAGAGATTAACTAATGTTTACTCGTTACTATATACAAATAAGAGTGCACGCTTATTTGTTTGATACAACGAGTGTTGAGGAAACGGGAGAAGCGGGGTCCCAGCGCCCCAGCACCACTTGTAGTGCTGCAGCACTCAAGATCAGTTTTTCCATTTTTCTGCGTTCAGTCTGTGGGCGCCGGCCCCACGCTCTGTCCAACGCTGCAGCCTCGTGATCAGTTTTTTTTTTTTTTTTGCGTTCAGTCAGTGAGCGCCCCCACGCTCTGTCCAACGCTGCAGCGCTCAGTGGCAGTTCTGGAAAACTGCCGTTTAACAGTTTATTCCCAAAAACTGCCGTTTGCAGTTGTATAAGAGAGGGGTTTCTTTTTCTTGTCAGGCTGATCGGTTTTGAGGCTCTCTCCAAGAAATACAAACAACGATTCACGACTTCAAAGTTATCCAGATTTTCTTCACAAATTTCTCAACAAGTAAGCTAGCCATCTCTGATTTCTAATACCAATTAGTTGCTGTCGAATCGGAACCGAGCATTGCGCTCGAACAGTTGAGCGGGTATCTCATTAAAATAAGATGGGTATCTTCTAATTACAGAAGCATCTGCTGGCAAATTTGCCTCAAGGCAAGAAGTATTGGGACCTAAGATTGTAACAATTTCTCTCTGAAGTAGCTTAAACATAAGATACGTCGGATCAAGCCAACGGGTCCCTTTCTACCTCAGAGCTACCCTTTATTCCTGGCTTGCACAGTGGAGCTGAAGCACTAGCCAATCCGAACCTGTTTGTGCCTTTTATATGAAGAGCACCGGAATACAATAACTCACGGAGCAATGGTTCTGGTTCCCTATATGCTATGCCTTAACATGTGTCACATAGCTATTTCTTGTGCTAGCTAGAGATTGTGGAATTTTCTTTTGGTAGTTATACCAGATAGATATACCTAATGATAATTAGCAATTAATATATCTTGGAATTTTCTCATGGATAATTAATATATATTGGAAATTGCTTCACCACATAATTAATTTGAATACTCTTTGTGGCAAGTATTTCCTGTTGTGACAATCTTCAAATTAAGTCATTATTTTCTGGAAGACTCGTGATTGACTTGTATAAAATAAGATACATAATAAGGATGCATTTGGATGGATGGTTTTTTAATTTGGTTTTTGAGGTTTTGTAATGATTAAAGTAAAAAATAAGAGAGAGAGATATATAGAGAAACTGTGGAACCAATGAAAATCAAAAATCAAAAATTAAAAAAACAAGAAAAAAAATGTCCATGAGAACACACCCAACCTCTCTATAACTCAAAAAACCATATCTTATCTACAAACATCGGAAAGCGAAAACCATCGAAATAAATTGGTTTAGTACGACACTTTCTACTGCACGTATGTTTATTTATTACTCCCTCGCCCCAGAATGGATTTACGATTCTTTTCGAATCAAGTATTCACCAAAGATGTATAAAAAAATTCATTTCGTAATAAATATATAATTTTTTAATAAATTACTTTTTTCGAGATCCGCCTTATTCTTAATCAAGAATTAAAAGTATTCTTACAATAGTAAAATTTAAACATAGGGACGGCAACGTGGCGGGTTAGGGGCGAACATCTTTAAAATCGGACCCGTCCCCACTTTCTCATTCACCGTTCGAATTCATCCTGCCCCGCAATTGCAAAGATTCGAATTCGCTCCGTCCCGCCCCGTTCACATTTATAAATATTATTTTTTTCAAAATTTTGAATCGATTTGAAATTAATTTTTTTAAAATTTAATCATATTTTAACTCAATTAAAGCACTCAAAATCTGAAATTGTGTCTTTTCAATGTATACTATGTACATA
Source organism: Lobelia cardinalis (assembly GCA_028566635.1). Lineage (NCBI taxonomy): Eukaryota > Viridiplantae > Streptophyta > Magnoliopsida > Asterales > Campanulaceae > Lobelia > Lobelia cardinalis. Next base: position 4,960,994 of record JAOWAN010000014.1, read on the forward strand.
TATTTTTTTAAAATGTACATAACCCTAGTTGGGACGGAGCGGGGCGGGTTAGAACTTAAACCCGAACCTGCCCAAAACTCGATCGGATCTTTAAAAATTATGAAAAAAATGAGTTTTTTCAAGCGAAACATTCTCGAAATTCGGATCAGATTCCGAAAAATTGCCATCCCTATCTAAACATGATAAATATTTAAGATACACTCAAATTTTGAGATTACAGAACTTACGTATGATTATTCAAGTCAGCAAAGATCCAACTCTATATATGGGGATAAGTTATATATTCACATAATCACCTTCTTTCCTTAATTAATTTAGAAAATAATTTTTGTCACTCCTGTTTAGCCTCGTCTAATATTTAACTAACTCTCTGGATGCACGAGCATGAATGTGGCTTCCGCGAGTATCGGTGGCTAAGACCCATATCACAAGTTTAATTTGATGCTATATCAGAATACGAAGAATATGGAGAATATTCAATCAAATATCAAATATCACACCCAAATATCACATATATCACACTCCTTTAATTTTACTTTTCATCTACTACTCTTATACCTATACACTCACATAAAATCAATTCAAACTTTTCACATCACATTCTCTCTCTTCTTTTATTAATTCTCTCCTCACATTCAAATATTTCACATCACATTTAAATATTATAAATTACATTCAATCTTTCACATCCAAGGGTAAAATAGATATTTAAGCAAAAAAACTCATCTACTCCATCTCATATTTTAAACAGTACCGTCTATTACCATATCGAACCAAATTGGACTTGTGATCTGGGTCGAAGTCAACTGTAAGTCTGTAACCGACCAACAATCAATATTTTCGGTCTCTTGGCTTCCTAATTTCTTAATAAACGGATTATTAAATTAAACTACCAAAAAAATACTCGCTTGGCGATGTGTTTTCACTACCCAAAATTGCTTTTGAGCCATCAAATTATTTTTTCAATTTAAGCGAGCATATTTGGCAGGAAAAAAAAATGCGTTAGCGTTTCATCTCAAAAACGCACAAAATGACGTTATTTCATAATCACCTCCCTAACTGCTTCTTCGAGAATCAATATAAATCCTTATTCTTGAGAATGATATTCTTATAATCACTTTCTTCGTGTGATATCGAACATAAATTATAAATTACTTTTATCTAAACACACTTTCAAAATATAATTCTTAAACACAAAATTGATAAAATCACTTTTATAAAACGTTTATCCAAACAGAAACTAGCCCTAAATAACTCGACAAAATACAATATACATCTCAGGGTTTGCATCAGTAAGCTATTTAGATCCCCAACTTCGAATTTAGCGATATGGTTCTCATGATTTTATTTCCTTTGCAACCCGAGGCCAAAGCCAATGTCCGTTAGGTTTTAGTATTAAAAAGGAACATGAGGGGGTCTTTGAAATATTTTACTCTTAAAGGTTAAAGTAATTAAATTAATATAAAAAATAAGGATATGTACCAAGCATTAATAGAACTATATAGTAAGCAAGTAGATGAAAAAAATAATAATTAAATTGAAATTTAAAAAATAGAAGCAAGAATTAAACTTATATTAAAATAAAATTATAAATAAGTAAACATAAAAAAAGAAATGAAACAAACTACCCCTAAGTCCTAATAACTGAAATTGTCCATATAGCATAATAAGTTCATTCCCCCACCCTCACTTATTTTCTGCTCTATATTTACGTATTATGTTTATTTAGTTCCAAAAGAAAAAAAAAATATAAACCTATTTTTTTAATTATTTAAATTTTTTACTTCACTATATTTATTCTTATAAGCAAATATGAATATATTGTGTAGCTAATACCACGAGTAACTTATTGCAGGAGCATTAGTATTCATCAATTTTTCTCACTTAATCATCACTTAATTGTAGTATATGTTTAATTATATTTATTGTTATGTATCTTCATGTTGTTTAATCGATTTTTTTGTAAATTTTTCTTTTTTTAGAAAAAAAATAATATATTTTAAACTATATCGATTAAGTTTATATTGTTTCAGTAAGTTTGTTTTTGTCTGTATCTCAATTTTGATTTATTTGATATTTTAAAAAAAAACTTTTCTCTTTTAACCTTTTCTTCTGTATGACTCGATAGTATTCCATTCCAATTACTTCCCGATACCTCTCAAGGAAAATTTCAAATTGGCTCCTAAATTGACTGATTACCATAATTTGATCATAACTGCAATTTTAGAGAGACGCGAAAGCGAAAGTTTATGGGGTCGCTTCTGTAACTGAAAAATTATTCCGTTGAAGAGAAGCAAATGAAAGACTTTCATAAAAATTCTCGTAAAATCGCGAATGAAGTTTGCATTGTGTCCATGCCAGATCATGAATTAGTAACTGTATTCAAGTTCGAAAAAATTTCATTTTTGGAATCTCCATGATGATAGTAGTTTTTTATTTTATCAACCTTTAGGAGTGAAATATTTGCAAAAGACCCCCCTCATGTTCATTTTCATAAAACCTAAAACCTAACAAATATTAGCTCCACATCCAGTTTGCAAAGAAAAATAAACCATAGGGCCCATAACGTTAAATTTGAAGTTGGAGACCCAAATTGATAATTAGTGTAAATCCTGGGGCCTTACTGTTAATTTTTCCTTTGTTAGTGTGTGTTGATTTTTTTTAAAACTATTTTAAACGTCATAATTAACAAAAAATTCATTATCATCTAGGGATATAAATATATATATATATATATATATAGGGAGGTGATCTACTAAAAACCTTAAATAATTAAAATTTTTAAGAATTAATCTAGATCATTAAATTAAAAAAATTAATGATCGAGATTATACAAAAAAATTTAGACACAATAGAAAATGTGCGGTGGCATATGACGGTAATTTCATACACAAATCAGAGAGCATTTGCTTTTCTAATTGTAGCCGCAGCAGCATGATTCAAAACTAATTTGCAAAAGTCAATTTTAAATATAATTATTAGTTTCCATCATCTCTTTAAAATTCTCATATCTCATGATCTAAAATTTGAAATTAAAATCTAATTGCGAATTCTTGTTTGAAATTAAATTATCTTTCAAACAAAATCAATGAAGAATATATTTCGAATATTTTTTTTAGTCGAACTGTGAACCATGAAATTAACAACTGTGAACCATGAAAATTACACCTATAAACCATGAAATTAAGACTTTGAATCATGACATTTATAACTGTGAACCATAAAATTAAAACTTCAACCAGAAAATTTACAACTGTAAATCATGAAGTTAAAAATGTGTACCATGAAATCAATATCGTGAACCATGAAATTTACAACTGTGAATCATGAAATCTATAACTTTGAATCATGAAATTAAAACTGTGAACCATGAAATTAATATCGTGAAGCATAATATTTACAACAGTGAATCATGAAATTTACAATTTTGAATCATAAAATTAAAACTGTAAATCATGAAATTTACAACTGTGAACCATGAAATTAATATCGTGAACCATGAAATTTACAACTATAAACCATGAAACTTACAACTGTGAACCATAAAAATCATGAAATCAATATCGTGAACTATTAAATTTACAGCTGTGAATCATGAAATTTGTAAATTTGAACTACGAAATTGAAACTATGAACCATGAAATTTATACAACTGTGAATAATGTAATTTATAACTTTGAACCATGAAATTGAAACTGTGAATCATGAAATTTACAACGGTGAATCATGAAATTTTTAACTTTGAAACATGAAATTGAAATTGTGAACCATGAAATTTACAACTTTGAACCATAAAATTTATAACTGTGAACCATAAAATTTACAACTGTGAACCATAAAATTAAACTTTTGAACTGTGAAATTAACAACTGTGAACTATGAAATCAATATCGTGAACTACGACTTTCAACTTTGCAGTGTAAATAGCATGAACTAAATATTGTACAATTGTGAACCACGAAATTAATACCGTGAACAATAAAATTTAATTTGTAAGGAAAAAATAAATTTCATAGTTCACAGTATTAATTTCATGGTTCACAGTTGTAAAACAAAATATTTGGTTCACAGTTATAATTCCATGGTTATAGATGAATTAAAAAAATTATCGACATATATTCTTCATGGATCTTATTTGAAAGAATCCATTGTTAAATTTTAATTGCGAATTATAGATCATGAGATATTTTAATTTTGCAATGAAAATAGCAAGAACTAAGTATTGTGCAAAGGTGGACCACTAAATTAATACTGTGAACCACGAAATTCAATTCGTAAAGAAAAAAAAAAGATTTTATGGTTCGCAGTACAAATTTCATGGTTCATAGTTATAAAAATAAATTCATGATTCACGGTATTAATTTCATGATTTATAGTTGAATTAATCATATATTATCATATATCGCATTCCTGATCTGACCCTAAGTGATATACATACATACATTAAGCAAGTGAGAGGGCGATTTACAGAATCAATTATAACTGATTTCGTAAATATAACTTATTCTGTAATTTTAGCATAAATCAATATTTATTTTTATTATTATAGATGTTCATTTTCTATAACTAAATGCTCATTTACAATGTTCTTACTGTTATTGTTGATTTTCTGTTTTATTATAATGTTCATTAGTTAAACAATATATTTATTTTACATAATTTTATTGTTTATTTAATTTAACAGTATTATAATATTTATTTAATTCAACGATATGTTCACTTTAATTAAAATTTTTTAATGTTTAATATTTATTTTGTGGGAGAGAATGAGAGAGAGTGCTCCTAAACCTTGGTGCTCCATATAGGGCTGAGCAAAAAAAATATAAAAATGAACCAATCTAACAAAATCGATGAAATCGATTGAAAAAAAACTGAACCAATATATTAGTTTGATTTCGATTTCTAGTACTATCAAAATTAAGAATATTGGTTTGACTGCGGGTTAGCCATGATATTACACTTTTTCAAATCGAATCGAACCGAGATAATAGTACTACTATATATTTAATTTTACTTAGTTAATTACTTATATACACTTATATTATCAATGCATTTATATTTCATAATATTCAGTATTGTATTTATATAAATTTTCACTCTTTTCTTTTTATTTTCGATTTTTTCTCATTTAACTTTCATAATAGAAAATTATATTAATTTAAATTTTATAAATTGAATTATAAAATTTATTTTTTTGTGATTGAAAATCTCTACTTTATGGATTTATTTTATTAACTATTAAAATTTAAAAATTACATAAATTTTGTTTGAAAACCTAAAGTTTATTAAAATTAAATAAAAAAAATATAAAATAGAAGAGTCGATTTTTTATGTTCTCAAGTTGATTTCGATTTTAAAAAATGGTAAAATTTAACTGTTGATTTAATTATAATTTTGAGGGTTAATGGCATTTTAGGCGCCAATGTTTGACCACTTTGGCATTTTGGGTCCCCAGGTTCCAAAGTTGGTGATTTGGGCCATGATGTTGTAAAATTGCAGCAAACCAGGCCTTTTTGTACGGAAAACGTTCAAAAATGACGGAGTCTGGGGGCCCAAAATGCCAAAGTGGTCAAACTTTGAGGCCCAAAATGCCAAAGTTGTCAAACATTGGGGCCTGATTTGCTGTAAATTTGCAACATCAAGGCCCAAATCACCAACTTTGGAATCTGGAGACCTAAAATACTAAAATGGTCAAACATTGAGGTCTAAAATGCCATTATCCCTAATTTTGATCAAAAGTGATTAAAATCCAACCAAACCGAAATATTGTCCATGTACCATCTGCTCCCCTCCCCTCCCATTTCCGTTCACCAACACACTCGAGAGCAGACCATTGAGGCAATTTATACTGAGCTCCTAGGAGCTCCTAAGCTCCCATGAAGTGAATGTTTATTTTTTATAACTAAATATTCATTTATAATGTTTTTATTATTATTTTTGATTTTCTGTTGTATGATAGTGTTCATTTAGTTCAATGTTCTGTTCATTTTACATAATTGTGTTATTCATTTAATTTAACATTTATAATCAATATTCATTTTTCAACATTAAATATTTATTTTATGTGAAAAAAGGGAGCTCGTTGCTATGAGCTATTAGGAGCTTCGTATACCAACTGGACCATTGATCATTGCCCCGCAAATTACCACAGCAGCAGCATCAGCAGCAGAAGATCAGTATTGCATTATATTTTCGCATTCCTATGTGCCTCCACCTCCGTTCAAACTCGATGTTGCGAAATTAAACCCTACACGACGGGTTAAACCCTAGATAGATCCTGTCGCCGGCAACCATGGACGGAACCGGCAGCAGTAGCAGCATCCTAGACACGATCGGAGTAGAAATCATCGGCGTAATGTCCCCCGTCTCCATTTGCATGTTCCTAGTAGTTCTCTTAGTTTACTCCCTCTCCTCTCCTTCATCCTCCGACCAAACTATACGAACCGCCGCTAACCTAATCTATCTCGAAAACCCCTCCGACTCAACCACCACGAAAATCGAAGGCTCGCTCCTAAACGCCGCCGTCTTCGTCATCCTGATCGCCGCGGTAACTTTCCTCTTAGTCCTCCTTTACTACTACAATTTCACCAATTTCCTGAAGAATTACATGCGATTTTCGGCATTTTTCGTTCTCGGCGCAATGGGCGGGTCTGTTTTTATAACCGTTATTCGGCATTTTTCGATTCCGGTTGATTCCATTACGTGTGGTGTCTTTATGTTTAATTTTACTGTTGTGGGGGTTATGTCTGTGTTTTCGGATGGGGGTGCTGTGCCTATTTGTGTGAGGCAAGGGTATATGGTTTTACTGGGGATTTTCGTTGCGGTTTGGTTTACAAAGCTGCCCGAATGGACTACTTGGAGTTTGCTAGTGGCGCTGGCTTTGTATGATTTGGTTGCAGTTTTGGCTCCTGGGGGACCTCTTAAACTTTTAGTTGAGTTGGCCTCGAGTCGGGACGATGAGCTTCCGGCCTTAGTGTATGAGGCTCGCCCTACTGCTTCCAGGCCTGCATTGGGTCTTTTGGTTGGGATGGTATCGGATTCTCATGGTTCTGTTGAGCTTCAGGAAGTGAACAACCATACCGCAAATGAGGTTTATCATGATGAGATGGATAGTAGTGATGAAGGGGAAACGTCCCCTTTGGTGCCTAGTTTGCTTGATCATAGGGAGAGGGAAAGGGATAGGTCTCATTCCACTCGCAGCAGATCTTCGTCTTCATCGGACTACTCTGTGGATGCTGCTAGTTCAGTTGTTGACCGGTATAGGGGATCTGAGATTGTTCGTCATGATGATCGTGACCTGGAGATGCCGGTGCTTGCGGAAATGCTTGATGTGGAGAATGAGAGAGAACGGATGATGAGGAGGGGTAGAGACAATCAGGAGAGCTTATTCACCATGAGTAGAGGTATCAAACTGGGTCTTGGTGACTTTGTTTTCTATAGTGTTCTTGTGGGTAGAGCTGCTATGTACGATCTGATGACAGTGTATGCCTGTTACCTTGCTATTATCTCGGGACTGGGCTGCACGCTTATTCTGTTGGCTGTGTGTCGTCATGCTCTTCCAGCTCTCCCAATTTCTATTGCGCTTGGCATTATGTTTTACTTCTTAACTCGGCTTTTAATGGAGCCTTTTGTTGTCGGGACCTCCACAAATTTGATGATGTTTTGACACAACCCCCCTCCCCCCCCCCCTCTTTTCTTGATTAGACTTGCTGATATTACCAAAGGTCTTTACTTGGAAGACGATGCAAGTTCTATTTGTATGTGAAGGGGTATGTTTCTCCTCAAGGGCCTCTTGTGAGCTTGTCGGGTTATTATGCATTTTCATGGCCATTGCTGCAGCTGTTTCTTCTAAGCAGCTCCTTCACGATTCATACTTTGGATTAGATCATGTTGGGATATAGTGTCATCTAATTTCTCATTGAAAATTGTACATTGACTTAGTTTTTTGTTCATCTTAATTCTTAAAACAATTCTGATGTTTTTCCATTCAGCGCTTGTTTTGAGCAGGTGTAATCATATATACGTAGCGTCTTATCTATTGTCACTCTTCATAATGCTAAAGCTCGGCTCATCCCCCCCCCCACCCCCCTCTTCAGATGTGAAGATTGTATGTTCTCTTTATGTTACCTATTGTATTAGAAGAATTGAGCTTGTTGGCATGAGTCTTGAAACTTACGCTTTGCATTATCAAAGCTTCCTCATGCAGAAGGGGATGGATTACTAAGCATAGGTTGCACAAGCAATTGAAAGATGTGTGCAGAATGTACAAATATATATGACCACATATTTTAAGTCCTTCAACCATAATTCTAGTTAGGCGTATATTCTTGAAGAAATCAAGTTGATGGACAATGATTTCTTAGGGGCTGTTTGTTTGCACTTAAATGACATCTGAATTGAAGAAACGGCAAATTCGGTAAGACGTTTAAGCGAATAAGACCGTTTGATTTTTAAAGCGATTTAGACGAGATAGCCCTTATTTTCCCTGAGCGTAGCAGCTTATAAAATGAAGTGGGATCGGGCAGACACTCATCCGAAGCCCTTTTTGGCTATTATATCCTCATTCCCTTTAACTAATTTCAACTGTATCCCTTTATAACCTAATATTCCCCCTCTCCTTTCTAGTAGCAGCTCAGTATCTTTTTTCACCCGGCACGCACAATGTCGACTTAGAACAAGGTATGCTCTCCAGTTTTGTTTTTGTTTTCTACCTGCTATAATTATTGATTTCTTTCTTCTAAGCGGTGATTTAATCGTCGGGTAAGGTAATTCTAAGAAGACTAAGAACGGCGAAGGAATTCGGTGCTCTCCATTTCCGTCTCTTCTCCTTGTTCGTGTGTAAGTTCTCTTTCCTTTCCTCTAATAATGTTTCACCTTCATGTATTTGCGGCTCAAATTTGTATATTACCAAACAAACGTGTATTTGCCTCTGCATTTTTATGTATTTTTTTTCTTATTCCCGTGATGTTTGAGCCGTTGTATTTATACTTTAGTTTGCTATGATTAGTATTATTTTTATAATTATCTTGGTGGACTAGTATTTGATTATGGTTTTAGTGAAATGTTGACCTCAAAAGTAAAAAGCAATTTCAGGACAGTATCTCTTTTTTCATTTTGACGGGAATTTTTGGGTATGGATGGAGATGATAATGGTCTAATCTAACAGTCGTCTCCTCAACCATTTTATACTAAACTTGTCTTTTTAATTTTTTTGTTTCCCTACTACCAAATGCTTTGTATTTCTATATCTTTAGCATTTCATTTCAACAGAGTTGTGTAGATAAGTTGAATCATATCTTGTCTTCTTGATAATCTTGTTGGGTTCTACTGAAAATTCAAATTGGGATTATGTTCTTTCTGTTTTAACACATACATTTCTATGTTAGTTTATGAGTAGACACTTTTTCTATATTTGACAGCAATGGGTTTCCTTTTCCTTTACCGTATACTCTAATGTTGTGTTCTTAAATTCTGCTATAATGTTTCTGAATCATGATTAGAACTAATATGAAGCGAGGCATGTTAACTGCAATGACTGAAATGAATATAAAAATTGTGAACAGACGAAAGAAGTTGCTCTAAGTTGATATTGTTACATTGTTACTTACTATTTTGTGAAGTAAGATGTTGATATAGACTATATAGTCCTTGTGCTTAGTAGTATGGGTGATTCCAATCAATTGAGGTGGTATCCAGCTGTGAAATGCTTTTTTTAGAAGCATGTATTGCAGAAATTGCTAAAAGAGGTAGAAGAAGAAGTAACATGTATCCCCAATCATGGGATGCAGTGAAAAAGAGCAGAAACATCTTTGTGGTTGTCAAAAGAAAATGAGGAATGAGTATGACTTCTTGAAGGAAAAATATGGGTGGTCGTATTTGACAAAAATCAAAATTGGTAACCTTTGGAATGGATCAACAAATACCTTCAACTGGATGTAAGGTCATCCAATGGTGAAGACCTTGAGGACTTATCCACATTTTTATTAAAAAAAAATTTATGTGTTGATTTTGTTGGGGCTGCTGCCACCAGTTAGTGGACACCTAGTTCAAATTATCCAATGCCTCGTGAATCGTCAACTTCTTTCACTTGTCCGAATGTTCAGTTTATTGAGGTTGAAAATCTGGACGACACAAGCGAAGCTTCAGGATCAAGGAATGCCCCAATTAGAAGAGAAATGTTGAAAGGCCCCAATTCGAACTTCGATGGGGGAGGCCTGAAAAATGGTTAAAACCTAGATGAAAACGTTCCAATTAGAGGACATGACGAGTGCTTTGAAAGCAATCATTAAGAAGAATGATGGGTCTTCTCATGACTAGTGTCTTGCTTAGTGGATGAATTTGAGTGGCCAAATAATTGCCCTTTCTACGTGGCAACCCTAGGGATCTTTTGTGAGAAGCCAAGCTATCGAAAGGTGTGGATGTCACCACCCAATGAGGATTGGGTTGGTCAAGTCGTGGATAGCCTCGGTACGGGGAAAGTTATCATGTTTGATTAGGGTTGTGTAAGTTATTTAGGACGACTTTTTAAACTCAATACTTCTTCTTATTTGTCTATGTAATGTTATGTACTTAAGGCTGACAATGCAGGGAGTACACGGTTAAACATTGTTGGGAGCTCAAGTTAATGATATCAGTTGTCCTGGCCTTTATGTAATAATATTCTGATGGTTTCCTTGGTTGATGCTTGCAGTTTCATAGCGCATGGAATTTCATAATTCATGTAGAAATTTTCTTAACTAAAGCTGTAATTATTTTAATTATTTTTCTTTTCTTTACCCTTTTTTTTAATTGTCGAGAAGGGGCTGTTTGATCGGCTTTTTCTGGGAAGGGCCGGTTGTCATCTACAAGTTGGTGTTTCAACATTTATTTGTTTAATTTTTAATTTTTCAGCAGTGCTATTTAAATCCTGAAGCTGAGATTAGAGTCTATCCGATGATAGCAAAATTTGAAAACAATAATATTGTAAGCACTTCCTGTTTTGTTAGGTGTTTTGCGCATACCAACGAGCAGTTGGTGCAGTGGTGCCAGGGGCTGCACTTGGAAGGACGGACTAAGGTTCGATTCCCCGCAACTACGTTGGGAGAGGCTTAAAACTTTAACCCCGGGACCCGCCTCGAACAGGATTAGTCGGCCAGTGGCCGGACACCTGTGGCTAGACCAAAAAAAAAAAAAAAAAAAGGTGTTTTGCGCATACTGCTTTATGAATAGAAAATGTTATTATTGTGGTACTATAGCAGGTTGAACATGGATATTACTGCAAATTTTTGTCCTAATCATTGTTTACTTGTGCATTGGTCGCATTCGACCCTGACATCCTAAGAGGTAAAGGGATGATAATCAGCTATGATGGTACGTGATTTCGCTTTGGAGTTGCTAATGGACAGGAATAAACAATGCATTGAGTTATGTATGTCGCATGATTCCACTTTAGAGTGAAGGGATGGTTAAGGGATTGTAAGCTCATATCTGTTGGAGAGAAGATGACTATTTTTATCTTGATCAACGATACGTAGTATATTTAAATTTAATGATCCTAATCACCTAGTTGCTATAGTATTTCCATAAGTGTATTTATGTAGTGTATAGTGTTTTTTTAAGTGAAAATTACAAGAAAAATTTTAACCTATTTTATAAAAGGGACAACTTCATAAATGGTCCTTCAAACTTTGCGATTTCTGCAGATAGTCCCTCTACTTTGGACTTGACCAATTTTGGTCCAAGTTTGAAAAAAAGGGA
>JAOWAN010000014.1:4972829-4985307 GCA_028566635.1 Lobelia cardinalis
TGAGTTGAGGTTTAGTTAGAATTTTTCTGGGTTTGTTACTGGGAAATACATGGTGGGCAAGGATAATTTCAAATCGGTTGCAAGAAGGGTGGGGTAAAAGGAGTTGAACCGACAGTTTCAAGAACAACGTTCGGGTTTTGAAAATTAAGAGCTTTTGGATTTGGTAGCGGTGGTGGTGATAGTGATGGTGGTTGGTGGTGGCTGTGTAGAGAGAAGAAGAAGATGAGTATATAATTATCTTTTTACCCTTAAATTAGAAGTGAATTTTCTAAATTGTCCTCGTATAACAGTCAATTTAATATCCAATTGACGGCAGGGACTATTTATTAGTCGATTTTATAAACTTTGATCGTTTATATTGCTTTTCTAAGTTTAGGGACCACCCATAGATTCGGCCAAAATTTAGGGATCATTTATGAAGTTGTCCCAAAACTCTTTTATACCCTTTTAAATTACAAATGAGGTTAGTTACAACAATTACTTGAATTTTTTGCCTTTCAACATTGAAAAAGATTTATGAAAAAAAAGAAAACACAACAATTGTTTTCTGTTCGTGACAAAGTCCTGGGATCAAGGCTCTTTAATCCTGATTCAACCTCTTCGTACTCATTTGGGTTCTTACTGGATTCATCAAGGGTTTTCAAATCTATCTTTCAAGGACAAATTCTCATAAACTCCGATTGTACGATCATTTGAGTTTGTGAGAAGATATTGTCCATCCCTGATGAACATAATGCTCTTGATGAAAGCATTCCCGGATATTGGAACGATACCAAGCAACAGAATAGTGCTGTGATCTATTATGAGTATTTTACCTTTGGAGTTTCCCACATAAATCAGATCACCATACTTGAAATATTTTTAAAATATATATTGCATGTAACTGTGTATTATACTTAATACTTGTGTAATTATGTGCTTTATAAATAGCCACTCAGTTTTCCTAATTTCAATAGCTTTAGTAGTTAGGAGAATTGAGAAAAAGAATGTGGCTGCCGATAATTAATTAATTTTCTTATTGCCATTTCAGGACAGGGTTAGATCGAGTTAATATAACGGATATCAGTAATACGAAAAGATATAAAAGTGTGTGATCTATTAACTCATTTGACATTAGATCGCAAAAAATGACGAAATATGATTCATATAACCGATCCCAGGTAATCAGAGCTGTCAATGGAGCGGATTTTAATCCGATTCGTTAGAAGCTCTGTCTGCTTAAATCATATATGATTGAGTAAAAAATTTTGATTAACCATCTACCCGTTTAATTAGTTAACCGACAACTAAATGGATTGAATTTGAATTTTGATAATTACCGTTCATTTATATTACTAATTAAATAAACTAATATATATTATATATACTATTTATTTACTTTGAAAACAATTTTTTTAAAATTATGTTTATAATATTTATATACCACTAATTTTTTTTAATATTCGTTGAAAATTTATAAATATGCTATTATTTACTTCGTTATTTTGATAGTAATTTTTTTAGGATCTTAAATACAATTGATATTTACATAGTCGAACGGTGAAGATATAAAAAAAAGAATGTATTGAATCAGAAACATGAACTCTCGTTGTTTTCTCATGGATTTCATTTTCTAAATTTAGTTCATTTAGAGATCGTTGGCCTTATAATTTATTTGGAGTTGAATTTTATTAAATTGATGGTTTTAAAATACTTATTTCTTGTAAAATTTATTTAATACTTATATTATATATATATTATAGACGGATTAATTTGGTTTGTTAATCCGAAATTCAACTTCAAATGAATTTGAATTTGAATTAGCTTTTGAATAATCCGATGCTTAGTTAGATAAAATTCACATCCGTCATGAATAAATTAAATGAATATAAATTTAGACTAATTCATTCATTTAAGATTCATTTACAGCTCTACAGATAATTAAGATAAAAGTCTTACTATTGTTGTATCTTATTTTTTCCCTTTACAAGCAATGAGATTGGATGGTCGCTTTGAAGTATCTAGTTTTTTAAGAATATTTTTTAAAAATATATTATTTTTTTCGTTTTTGAATGTATTTTAAATATTATTTTATTTTGACATGTGCACTTATTTAACTTTTTTTTTTTTCAAATCCAAAACGAAGTATTAGGGCTACACAGGTTGTATACTTTGGACCCATTATCAAAATTTTCATATTTGTAAATTTAAATGTTCTCTCAAAAGAAATTTAAGTTTGAAAGGCGATGAGTATAAATGGTAAAAAAATATTACATATAAAAAAATATATATTAAAATATTTATATATTACAATCAATGTACATTAATGCATTTTGTTGTCGTTCATTTTTTCGGTATACCTAACATTAATCGAAACGATAAAGATAGTGCTATTTGAACAAATTTATGTTCAAACTAATAAACTTGAAGATCTGGATTCACTTCACAACCATTTAACAACCATAGGGTGAAAGGAAGTTGCCATTAGTGAAATGAATATTTTCGCAATTAAAGCTCAACCGCTGGACATGATTTGTAAGGAGCCAATCCGTGCTCACTAATCATACCCCAATCATTGTTAAGGAGATTTGTTAAAAACTCCCTTGTCATTTCACTCAATTGCGGAATCATCTCTCCACTATTATAAATTCACTTGGAAGCCCTCCTAGCATTGATGTCTTGATTTTGATGGAAGGCAACATAACTAACATCTTGGTTGTATTCTCTTCGGTGGTTTTCGCCCAAATTTTTTAATTTTTGATTTTTCTCTCTTATTGTTTCCACATTTTTTCTTTCTATATCTTTCTTACTTTTTACTATAATTATCATAAAAATACAAAAACTAAATTAATAAATCACCCATCCAAACGCACCTATTATTATTACCAAGTCAGGATTGCTTCATCCTCCTTTACCCCTTAGGATATCAATGGTCCGGAAAGTATGGACAATGTACATAAAGTAAAGTCGACGATTTGTTGTAACTTCACAATGCTGCTAGTTTAGGCATACATGTAAATAAGGTTATCACTTGTAATGTACTTTGTAGTTACATCTATTTTTTTTGGTGGAGCTCGCTGTTTTATTTAAAATTTGAAACTGAAAAAGTGTTATGAAAAATAAATTGAAAACTTTGGTTATAATACACTGCCATATGTTTCTCGTGTATTCTAAGCATGTCGATTATACGAGTTCGCAAACAAACTAACAAGAGATACGAACAAGGATACAACTTTCGAACTCAATATGCACATTGAACATATACTCAATTTTACCATAACCTCACATTACATGTATATGTGATGTCTAACCACTCGTATAGTCCTTTGTTTGCATTCATATTTTTGCAATTTACTTTTTCAATGTTTTGACTTCTCACTTTTTGACCCAATTGGTTCTCTATGTATCTTTAAACATTTTAATTCAACGAAAAAATAAAAGAAAAATCATGAAACGGAAATGAAATATGCCGACAAATATGGGTATATAAGTCGTATAAGAACTAGAAGAAACTCGAAAATAAGTTTATTTGAAAGGTGTTTTTTGTTGGATTTTAAGGGGAACAAGAACGCAATTTAACACATACAAAAAATTTAAACAACTGAATACATAATTAATCAGATGGTTAAAGTTACTACCAATCAATGAAACAGTAAAACGAGTTTCATTGCTAAAGGATATGAAGTACCAAAAAAATAAATTGAATAAACCATGCATGTATAAAAGAGTATCCACAATACACGAATCAATTGAAATCCAAAACGATTATCTTATGAGCGTTGCATAAGGAGATCAACTATCTAACACGGAATATGAGCTTGGAGATTTGAGATTCCAATTATTACATCTTGTGAAAATAAGTTAAGAGCTTTCTTTTTTGTATTGCACACAAGTTTTCACTATAAATTTCCAAAATTTTAAATGAGAGATTTCTCAACATAAATTTTAACTTTATACACGTAAAATAATAAATATATCAATTAATTTTACTCAGACTTTAAGTGATAAGTAAATCTCACTTAATTAAGCACAATAATGAATATAGTCGATTTACATTAAAACTTTTAGTGAGTACGATCTAACAGGGGCGGATTCAGGTGGGGTCGATCGACCCCCCGCAACGAAAAAATCATAATATTAGTGTTTTTTTCCATGAAAAATGAAATCTTTTGCTCCCAATTGTCTTCTCCGTCGAGTTTTGCCGTCCTTATTGTAATTTATATACAAGTTTTTTCAATACTTCAAAATAAAATGACATTATTTTGTGTACAAAATTATTATGATATTTGTCTTTACTTTTAATTTTTATAAATTTGATACACCACTTTGCTTTTTCGGATAAAATTTTTTTTTTCGAGAGCAGTACCCCCCCCCCCCCAATTCTCATATAATTTCGTTCCCACATTGAATGCATCTCGACTCCGTCACTGCGATCTAATATACTCCTACTTACTGTGTTGTCAGCAATCTATTAATCGACGGTTGACTATTGGGACATTTTGGACCCAATTTTGGGTTCATTTTTGTATAATAATAAAAAAAAAGTAGGTGAAAAAGAAAATCCAAAGATCGAATAACAATAAGAGACAAAATTTAAAAAGTATAGGGGGCTGTTGTAACTTTACCCCAGTGCAAACAAAAATAATTGAAAAAGGAAAACGACTGTTTATGAGTCAGTGAGGAAGAGCGAGAAAAAGGAAGGGAAGGGGAGGGAGAGGCTGAGGGAGAGAGCTGATTTTAGAAGAAGAGTCCGTTACCTTTGCCTCTCTTCAGTTCCCCTTTTTCTCAATTCGAAAACCCACCAAAACCCCCCCATTGATTCTCGAATCAATCGAGCTGATAATTTCCCACATTTTTTCTTGAGCTGAATTCTTCAATTAATCTGGGAATAATTTCGGTTCAAGGGTCTGAAAATCAATCTCGACGAAACGGAAAATGACGAGTAGAAAGGAGGAGGAGCGAAATGAGAGGATAATAAGGGGTCTCATGAAGCTTCCTCCCAATCGACGCTGCATCAACTGCAACAGCTTGGTATTCTTTATTCTTATTATTATGCTATTAATATATTTAAATTTTAATCTCACTTTTTTTTTTCCTTCTGAAAAACATATATTTTTTTCCAGTACTTCCATTTAATGTTTGTTTGCTATTAGTACAATCTTATTTACTCCACATTTTATTTTATTTTCTTGATGGGTAAAATTTTACTAGCTTGTGTATACTGCTAGTACTGATTTTTTTAAAAAGGTTTTTTCCTCCCCTAGATTTATAGGTATTTGTTATTGAGGAAAAATGTTAAAACTTTTCCCAGAATTTGAAAACTTCAATTTAAATTATGTTATTCTACACAATGGGGCTGTCTGTTTTGAAATGTTGAAAAGAAAGTGAATAAAAATGTGCTTACTATCCAAAAAGTATTAGCTCTTTGAGTGGATAATCCAACAGGAAAGGTAAGAATGCCTCGATGGGAGAACTTTTTGCTAGTTTTACTTTTTGCACAGTATTCTAGAGACCCAAATAATCAATGCTACTAGAGCTGAGGAAATAGGAGTTAATACTTCCATTATTAACATGTACAATGAGTAATCAGTAATATAGAGTCACTGCAGAGCTTAATGAAATTATTCGTCAGACAGACCAAAGATCCAAAAGCTCTCCCGATCTAAGCTATTATGATGTTTTCCCTTCGCCCATCATATACTAGATCAACAAACACAGTTGGCTATGACAAATACTACTGTTATTTTGATCACTCAGTAATGTATCGATTTACTTGAATTTTCAAATACGTAATCCTGCACTGGAACAGTTGGAGTAGTAAGTGTAACCACTTGAACCCTGTAAATGCTAGAAACAACTCAAAATTTTGCCTTTTTAAAATGGGTTATGTATTCCTGGTTACATTTTGCTATTGCATTCCTGTGGCGATTGAAAATGTATTTATTTCCTTGTTGCATGGTTTCCTTACTGATTTGATCGTTGGTGCAAATATCCATACGCAGGGACCTCAGTATGTCTGTACGAATTTTCAGACATTTGTTTGCATGACATGCAGTGGAATACAGTGAGTATAATTAAGATATTATTGTTTATAATTTGGATTTGCAGGTTGGATGATATGAATGTGTTCTTTCTATTTTTAATTATCTTTGTTATTTAGTCTGGAACAATGTCCAACTCCTGGTCCAGCATGTGCCAACACGAACATGTAACTCATACATTTTAGAATAAGCCTGTGCTTCACACATCTTGGTTGAATGCGTAATGCATGTCTACCTGGAAGCCTTTGCGGATCACTTATGTGCAATGGGACAACTACAGGATTATGACCTGCAAGTTGTTGCCTACTATCCTGTAGGGCAGCCCGTGATCTACAGTCTATATGGAATAGGGTAAATGCAAGCTAATCCGGCAACTGCCATGCTAGAACGTGTGGCGGGAATGGGTATTACTAGTACTTTGGGTTGTTATAGTAATCAAGTTATGCTATTAGACAACTTCAATCACTTCCCACGCTCCTCAAGACCAAAATAGAAAAATATATAAAAGTAATGTTAATAATATAATAAGAGTTCTTTTGGTATTTCGGTAGTTAATCCTTGTGCTTGTAGAGTTAGTGGCGGACCTAGGTGTTATCATTTGTGGGGGCACATATTTTTTTTTCTCGACAACCATATTTCCATTTTCTAACGGTACTCCTTAATGACGAAAGATTTTCTTGTAAAATTTTGAGCTAGATAATTGTTTTGTGGGGTAACTTACATGTTTACCCCTTCTAACTATACAAAATTTTGAAATTTATCCTACTAATTTTAATTTTTTTAAAGCTGAGAGGGGCCCGGGCCCCCATGGGCCCCTTCATAGGTTCGCCACTAAATAGAGTTTGGCTTTCTGTTTGATGATGTCCATATAGGTGACATTCCCAATCTTCTTTTATTATAGATTTTATAGTATTGAGACCTTTGCCTTTGTGGGATTGTGGCCTTTGGTCATGGCCAACTCCTTCTGGGGTAAGCAATGTTCATACTTACTGTTCTTCTCTTGTTTACAATGGAGGATGATCTCATGCTGCAAATATATAGCTTGGTACAGATGCATAGTATTTGATAGTCAACCGGAATTCTTGACATTTTTGCTTCTTATTTTTTGTTGGTGCTCTGCCTTCCTTTTATCCTTTCTTGTTGGAAATTCTTGTTTAATTGTTTGTCACATTATGACATTTTAATATCTATTACAGCCGTGAGTTTACTCACCGAGTGAAATCTGTATCAATGTCTAAGTTTACTAAGCAAGAAGTTGAAGCTCTTCAAGAAGGTGGTAATCAGGTACAATTATTGGCTCGTTTCCTCTTTCTGGGTGCAACGTATACTTATTTTCTTATGGGACATTTCCTCCTTCAGCGTGCAAGGGAAACATTTTTGAAGGACTGGGACCCCCGGAACCATAAACTTCCTGATAGCAGGTGAAGTATCTGTACCTTGCTGCTTTGTTGTTGGAAATGAATAGAATCTCCCTATTTCACTCAAGGAGTCCTTTCATTTTTGAAATAATCTACTCAAATATTCCCGTTTGACAAGAGACCTAACATTTTTGTAGACTTGCAATTATCTAATCAGTAATCACGCTAGACTTCAAGTTTAATAACCAACTTAACTTACCACAGCCACCCGCTATGGCCAACCCCTCATGACCGCCTAGCCTCCCAGATGGTGCCAAAGTATTTAGGTAATTTACCTCCTTCTGTGGTCTTTGCAGGAAAGTTGCCTTCAGAGTCTGGATTTCTGGATAGTTCAATTCAGAAACAGCTAGCAAGTTGCCTCATTTTGAAATCAATATTGATCATCAACAGCTACCTTCCTAATATAGCATCAGCATGCTCATGTCTCCTGTTCCTTAACCATTCTTGATTCTTTAAAAAAAAAATGATCTTAGATTAGATGTAACAACTCAATTGCAGATTAAGAAAATGAAAAAAGATAAAAGGAACTTAATCGATGATAAACTTATTCAATTTGATTTGTACTGGATTACGATGGAGATTCTATCCGACATGGTTTGCAGATTAAAGAATTTACCTGATAGCAAGGGGACCACCGAGACTGATCTTGTTTTTCTGCCTGACTTTTGCTGTACCAACCAACATGTTTCCTTCAGAAACATTCCCAAGGGGAACTTCTTCGAAAACAAAAGAATAGGTGCAATTGGTGATTATTAACTGTATCTGGCTCGGTTTTATCCCTTTTTATCAGTGGACGGCTGTCCAATTCGCATGTCCCAGAGAACTTTCAAAATCTATTAACCCGAGGGTATATGTTGTAACATACCTGTAAGTCTTATGAGGTTTGACTTTCAAACAGGCTGCGCTCTGAGTTGAACACAAGGAATGAAACTTCCACTAACTTGAACTCTCCTTTTCGTTTCTGTATTTTTTTTTTGGTTGTGATCAAGAGCAGTTACATTAAATGCAAATAAAATCTTATAAATTACATCCTCTATTACAGCAATGCAGACAAAGTCCGAGACTTTATAAAGAGTGTCTATGTGGAGAGAAAATATTCTGGCATGAAAACATCCGACAAACCACCTAGAGATATACAGGTATTATACCAACAAAAAATGGTTATGATCGAGAAGTACTTGTCATTTCCTACTCTAAGGTAGTTTTCGATCATAAGCTGCAAGGACAATGCTTTTATGTAGCATGGTTGAGATGATTACCATTATCCCAAGCACTAGCATACTTAATTTTTACATAGCTAACATCTGTTATTAATTGATGAACTTGTAGAACCTTAGAAACCATGAAGATGAAACAAGACGAGCCAGTTCATATCATTCTTATTCTCAAAGTCCACCATACGATTATCAATATGAAGAACGACGTTATGGAGAAAAGCGGCATGGAAAACATGCTCCCTCACTTAGTAGGAAGCCTGGTTCTGATCGAGGCAATTATGGAGGCAGAATATTGAGTTTCTTGAGTCCTAGTCGTTTAAGTGATCATGTGCACGAGGACAGGTTTGCTAGTGAGGGCTCAAGTGCACGAGCTTCAGATTATTCAGTGTCTAGTGGGGGTGATCCATTCAAATCTGGTATCCAATCACCTACCTTTCCAACGGACAATAGATTCAGTAGCCCCACTAACGAAACTTCGAGGGATATCTTAGGTGTAGAAGTACAGCACCATAAAGTGGACACATTTTTAGATGTAAATGGCAAGAGAGACGTTGACCAGGTTCTGCAAGTACAGGTAATTCCTACTCTGACAGGATCTTTTTTCTGGTGAGACTTAACTTTTATGTTGCTTATCCCTACATAATTATATCCAGCGGTTCTTTAGCTGTATTATGATACCAGTTGAGATCACATATCTGATTATATCCTTTGATCTCTTTGGGTGATTTGCGAACATGTTTGTGTCATCAAATGAAGGTTCAGATAATAGCTCAACATATATCTACAACTCAACTCAAGTCATCCCAGTTACTTGGGAATTGGAATGAACATGAACATGTTCATTTCAAATTTTAACTGTACTATATATCCATCCTAACATCCACATTTCAAAATATAGTAGCAGTAAGTCTGTAGAGGTTCTTCGGGAATTGGAATGTTGCGAGCCTTCACTAAGGAAGAGTTTTGGTGGAAGAGAAGCAAAAATGAATAGTAGTGAGACTGATGGGGAGACTTTTATTATCTCACGAACAATGTTCATGAAAATTTTATTTTTCCTAATTGTACTATATATATACCTAACATTCACATTTCAACGTATAGAGTGAGGGTAAATCTGTAGAGGTTCTTCCTTGCCTTTACCTAAGGAAGAGTTTTGGTGGAAGAGAAGTTAAACTGAGTAATAGTGAAACTGATGGTGCTTTTCAAGGTACCGGCTTTCATAAAAGCTTAAGATGTTAACGTAGGACCCAACGTATAGCACTCGCCCTCATGTGTGATCCATTTACATGCAGAGAGATAAGCAAAGATGCCTCACTAGGGACATCACATACCAAATAGGGTTATATGTGCCCTCACAATACTACAGGGAAAAGCTTAAGTTGTTAGGGAGGGGCCTGACAATTTTTAATCAAGCTAACAGTAGAAAGCATGTGCAGGATGCAGTTGCAGCTAACAGGAGGGACTGCATAAACCTTTTACTCAAATATCTATTCAATATATGTAGAACTTAAGGAAGAGAGAGAGATATTGTAGGAAAAAATCAAGCTACCTTGTGTCCCTACATGAACAAAGTCCTCAAAAGTCTGTTTTTTCATGCTGCATCAAAGGTATTTTCTGGACATAATTCCGTACCCCACAGGAAAAGTAGATTTTTCCCTAATAATAAAAAGGAGAAAAGCCTAAATTAATGAGACCAAAAGGAGGCTAAGATATATAAGCATGAAGCGATTAGAGTGAAACATACATCTGGATTAATCAATGATGATATGGGTGAGCAAACCACAACAGTATCCTGGATGGAGATATTGTCTATAAACTTTCCCTTTGGTGTAATTATTGCAAAGATCACTTCAGCTCCCTCTTTCTCTTTTTGGTATGCCTCTAATATTCTATCATTTCAAATCACTTAAGTCTAATTCCCATTAACTGAGTTGTATGGAGTTGGCCATCAATTGGGGTCAGTAGTATACATACTTTTAGCCGCTACAAATAAATATAATGCTAATAAGCATGTGCATCTTTCAGTCCGTTGATCAATAATTTTGGTCCTACCCCTACTTGAAGCGTTAGTGGTGATTTGCTTGAGCACTAATTGACTTGCTTTTACTCATAAATAATATATTGTGCTTTGCTTAGTGGCTTGTTCTTCATGATGGTGTCTTATTTTACGGAAGTGTCTCTGTCTGTGTATCTTTGTGTATGTATATCTGACTCTCTCTCTCTCTCTATATATATATATATATATATGTGTGTGTGTGTGTGTGTGTGTGTGTCGGCATGTCTAATTTCATTCAATATACTCACGCATTACCCTTTTTCCAGAGAAATACATTGTCAGACAGTTCTGAAACATTTAGCCGCAAGTCTGTGTTTTTCAAGTCAGTAGATGCTGGTAATGAAAAGAACGTTGTGCCAGCACTTCAAGAACCAGCGCCGACCCATCCTAATGCTGTGACTACATTTTCTTCTTTACCACAATCTTCAAGGACCGGGAATTCTGATGGCCTGGAACTTTTCAATGCACCATTTGTGCCATCTACTGTCACCTCTACAGCTTCAGTCGTTGATTTGTTTCAGCTGCCAGATACATCCTCAACTTCGCCGATTGATTTTTTTCAGCCATTTCCCACGTCTATGGTTCTGACTTCAAATTCAGATCAACAGCCCCAAGAATTTTCTCCATCATCTTTGGATTTATTTTCTGCTATTCCTCACCCGCAGTCTGCTGCAATATTGACAACAAAATCTCCAGATTTAGTAATAGAGAAAAATGAAGGATGGGCAACATTTGATGTGCCTCAGCACATGAAACTTAGCCAGAGCGTTGAAAGTTCGAACACTGCAGTAAGACATTCAACCAATAAAGAGTCTCTGGGAAACGTTGACCTATCCCAAAATGAAAATTATCAGTGGTCATATCCAGATTCTAATGTTAACAGGGATTCTTCATCATTGCATAACCCATGGAATGAGAGCTTGCAGAACTTTGAGGCTCCCCTTCATGCAACTAGTAATCAAGTAAGCAATCTTCTATTTGAACTTGCATTCACGAATGGCTATCCATTTATTTCTTTTCCCTGTTAAAATTGTGAATATCCCTAGTGATACGTCACTTAGTGTTTGAATAAACAGATATGAGAGTAAACATATCTTACCCGACATTTTTTAGCAGTCATGGAGTGCATTTGATAATTCTACTGGACACATAGCCTTCCAGGGCAATGATGAACAGAGTAATGGGCCAGTTGCCGTACAAACTCCTTCATTTGCTGATAAGTATATGCATTTGGGAACATCAGAGGTATATATTAAGTGGAAAGGCTGAATACACATTAGCTTAGCATGCACTTGTAAATTTTCTCAAAGTTACTTTAATTTTTTAAATTCATTTATTTACTTTTGCACTGGCCATTCAGAATAATCAGATCCAAAGAGCTGTCGTGGATGGTATGGGGTCCGTTGATGCTTCATCTACATTTTCGTTCATGGTTAGTTATTTTCCTCCAACTTCTTAACACTGTAGAACTTTTTCAGCCTTTTGGCACATTTATATACTCATAATGATGTTGAAACATGTAACTGATAAAAAGGGAAAGAAAGAGAAAGTTGAGAGAGAGGGAAGAAGAGTTGTCTAATTGTTTATATCTTATTCCATAACAATAGCCATGTATGTTTGTGTGTTTATGTTTGTGTGTGTGTGTATATATATATATATATATATAGATAGATAGATATATATATATATATATATCTATAGAGAGAGAGAGAGAGAGAGAGAGAGAGAGAGAGAGAGAGAGAGAGAGAGAGAGAGAGAGAGAGAGAG
>JAOWAN010000014.1:4985407-5008268 GCA_028566635.1 Lobelia cardinalis
CCGGCCCGTTGGGCCTTACCTTTGATTGATATTGGGCTAGACATTGGGCCTAGCGCTTGGGCCTGGGCCCATCACATGTATATTAAGGTTATCATTGAGGTTTATAGGTAGGCATAAGCATGCATAAATTCAACAATGTTCTTTAGAAACAGGTATCATGCGCTAGAAAAATATCCCCACTGTATGTACCTATTTTCTTTAATTCGATTGATCACATGTCTAAAACAATAATGAAGGATCGAATTAAGCATTCGAGCAAATCATTGGATAAAAATATTCGAATCTTAAGTTATGTTAATTATAATTCAAGTGATAGAAGTACCGACAATGTCAATATGTTGCTACAAAGGTCATGCCTAACGCCAGTATTAAAAGCTAACTTTTCAAGTTTAGCTATATAACTACGAGCTTCGCAATTAAAAACATCATGTCTATCAATAGTGGCTCATAAACTTTACATTTATAGTTGTAAAAAATGCTCCTTATGTAATGACATGTAATATCATTATTTTTTCAAAAGATGTGCTTCCTCTTTTAGAGGACGCTTCCATTTGCATTGGTATTCCTCAACGGATTGAACTCTACGTTAGTACACAACAATGGATTGGAGAATTACGTGCTCATTGCCTCTTGGGCTTCATCACGTAATTATTTATACTCTTTCTTTTCGAGTAGCTGACTTTTGGTCGCTGTCTCGACATTGATAGCAGAAAGTTATCTAAATGTTAACAGATCTCTATGATTTACGAGCAACTTGAAAGCTCACGCCCCATGATTATACAAAATACAATATTTTCTAATAAAAAGAGAAAATAAAATA
The DNA here is from genome assembly GCA_028566635.1 of Lobelia cardinalis. NCBI lineage: Eukaryota > Viridiplantae > Streptophyta > Magnoliopsida > Asterales > Campanulaceae > Lobelia > Lobelia cardinalis. The sequence continues at coordinate 4,986,228 of JAOWAN010000014.1, forward strand.
CAACTTTAGAAGCTTTAAGTCCCTCACATAAGACATTTTTTAATATAATAAAATGAAAAAATATTATTAAAAAAATCATAATCAAAATTTAATGTCAACTTTACAGAACGATAAACAGTTCTGTTCCATATAATTAATATTATGAATAATTTATTACATATTCTTTTAAATGTTCAAATTTAATAATTTGAAATAAAATAAATATATATTAAATGCATAAATATTTATATTGATTTTTTAAAAATCAAATATAACACTTATTTAAGAAGAAAGGAGTATACTTTTAAAATCAATACTCCCAGAAGTTTCAAACTAAGGAAAAAAAAAGTTTTTAAATCAATCATAGATACATCGAGTTATAAACATTTGAGAGATAAGCAGTCGGTTTAACTTAGAAGTTGAACTCTTTTTGATTAATTTTAATTAAATTCTAGCGTTATGCTTACATAAGTTTCAAGATAAGAAAAGAAATATTCTTTTTATTTTAAAATAAATATTCTTAATAGTAACATGTTATAAGGATTTTTTTTAAGACATTTATTTTAAAAAAGATAAAATATAAAAAATCAACATCTAATTAGACAAGTCGAATTGTAAATATTTTAGGATACATGGGGTGAAATGTTTAGCTTTATTGAATCAAACAATTTATATGATATAGACATATTTATTATATTTTAAATACCAAAATTTGAGCTGGTTATTGAAAATAGCACAATAAAATTAGTCGTAGATATTTTATTATTTCATAATATTAAATATTTTTATAAATATTTAATTAAAATCAAACATTATTGATCAAAATAAAAAATATAGAGAGCGTTTGGATTGTCGATTTTTGACTTTTTTTTATAAAATTTTAAATTATTTATTTACTCTTCAAAAATTAAATTATTACATGATAGTGATGGAGAGAGAGAGAGAGTTTGAATTGATGTGATGTTTGATAAGATATAAATGTGGATATACGTGTGTTAAAGTGGCAGGTAAGTGAGAGAAAATGATGTTTTTAAAACTTATCAAGAGAACACCATTTTTGACCGTTTTTCGAACAAAGTGACAAAAACGTTGTTCGCAAATGTACCCATTTGGACTAAGAGAATATTTGAAATGTATTTGGAATCAAACCTAGCAAAATGCTACCCATTAAATCATTCCAACACTTTTTAACCACTAAACAACCCAACTCATTTAATTACAAATTTGTGTATTAGAATATGTAAAAAATATCTTTTTTGTGCGAACGAGTATCAAACATATTAATTCGAATTAAACTTAATTCATTTATTACACAATTGAGTTAATCAATTAATTAAATTGATTATAATAGATTAAACCCGTTACAACATGTTATTTATGATAACTCAATCAATTTCAACCTATTTAACCTAAATTATCAAACTTATTTGGAATACATATAGTCGTGGGCGGCTCAAAATTCCGAATCCTTCCGTTTCAAAGCTCATTTTAGTATGTATAATGATCAACTTTGTGTTCATCAACTTTCTGAGTTCAACTTATCAAATGGATGATTTCCAACGGGAAATATATTTAACTACTTGCTTAATATATTATGGTTCATTTATTAATATATAAATATTCCCCTTGTGTATCACTACTCTTAGCACTTTGGATTATTTTCTCTAAATTGAACTATATATCAAAGTTGATTTCTTAATAACAAATGTTAAACCTATAGTTTTCAAAAAAAAAAAAAAAAAAGATTCATTTGAAAGGAACAGCAACATGCACCATCCTAAAAACTCCAGATCTTAATGGTCTTTGTTGCAGCAGGAGGCCTATAATGTGCAACAAGCAGAGACGTGAATAGTGAAATGGTACGTTAAGTTGATCTAGAAAAATGGTACATTAAGGTGGGATCTAGCTCCCAGATGATATCTATCATGACATTACCCCACGAAGGGGAGAAGAAGCAGAGATAAGTCAGGTAAAATGGTACATTTAAATACAAATCCTACTATTAAGTGATATCATGACAACACCCCGACAAAGGGAGCGATGGGTTGCCCCGGAGATGATCAATCATAAGTGACAAGAACATGAAGTAAATCCCGATTTCACAAGTCTGCAAAACATTCCTATTAATGTACAAGATGACACAACTCCAACGGATGAACTCACTGCCTAGGTACAGGAGGAGGTGTTGGGTGATGGGTTTGCCCATAGAATCCAATACCAGGAGGCCGATAGTATCCACCATTCAGAGTCTGTTGTGGTTGCTGCTGCTGCTGCTGTTGTTGTTGCTGTTGGTGCTGCGGCGACTGCTGAGGTGGCTGTGGGCCTGGTCTTGCTAATCCTCCAATCGTAATGTGCGAAGGCAAAGGAGGGGGAGGAGGCAGGCTGCCACCACTAAACACATAAGGCATCATCATCATACCTGAAGATTGGTTGAATTGATTGGTTGGAGTATTTCCAGGCAGTCCAGGAGGTAGTGGAGGAGGAGGAGGAAATGGCATCTGGTTGGATTGGGATATGGGTTGCATACTTGTAGGTGGTGCAAGGGGAACATTATTCACTGGTTGCTGTTGTAGAGAAGCAAAATAGGACGCTGAATTACCTGTTTCAGAGTTGCTTCCGTCGGTAACAGACACTGATTTGTCAAGTTTGGGCCTTTTTTCTGGAGAGAATACTGATAAACCAGTAGAAAATCCCATTGATGTAAACCCACCACTGATTGAGGCAGCCTCCTCTGCAACCAGCGAGGAGAGAACAGAAGTGAGCATTTGGGCAGACGATGATGACGCCGTAAGCTTAGCAGCAACTGCAGCTGCTGCTGCCCTTTTATTGTCTTCTTCGGAAGCTTTCGTTGTTGCAAAAGACATCATAGTTTGGGCTGAATTCTGAGGTAGGTTCAGAGGTGTGCTAGAGTGACCAGCAGCAACAGAAGGCGATGTCAATTTTTGCCTCATAACTTTTGCTTGCTCAACCTGTCTTCGAGCAACCTGCAAATCGATGAAAAATATGGCATTCAACAAGAGCATCATTTTGTATTATTCCCTCCAATTGATCAAAGACTGCACTTTTCATATTCAAAGCCAAACATGCGACTACATCAAATCATATTCAACACATGTTCTCTTTACATTTATGAAACCCCTTCTCTTCCCTATGGAGAGGTTAGGGGTTTAAGGTGCGTTAGAAACAATATTGAGGAGAAACTATCATCTTGTTGAAGATATCTCCAACACTTGCTTTGGACTTTAAGCCTAATCATTATTCTTGTAAGTTCTAATTATAAATAATAAGGGTTGAGGTTAGATCTATATTCTCTTCAACCTTTTGAAATAAACAAATTAAAATAAAAAATTAGAAAAAAGAATTACAACTTCTGTAACTTGGTAAAGGTAGGTAAACTTGTATCAATTTCAGTCAACTTTTAATCAGGTTGATCCTGTAAAGAATCAAATTTTGATTCCCTGCATTGAACAAAGGGGGAATAACTTAATATTGAAGGTTAACTAAAACATGTCAAGTGATCAACCCAAAATAGTGGAAACTGCTGATATTTCAAATTCTAGATAGAGAATCACAGACATCTCTATTATACCGGAAAATTTTACTCAAGTCAAGATGAGGGGAAAATGTAAATCAATTCTAGACGAATACATGTTTCCCTGCAGTAATTTTCTTTCCTTCAGATATATATTGATACTGAACTATATTTATTCTTCTTCTACACTATAGATCAGAAATGAATTTCAAGCTAAATTGACAGTTGAGCACTTGCAAAAGACTTACTACTCCCTCCAATAGTGACGATCATGTTTGACTAATATTTTGATAAAAGATAATCAATCAGGAAGCGCCCAACAATTATAGTCATAACTAAGCATACTTGATTACACCGGTGGTACTAGCATCTGTGAAATAGACATTGCCGGTGTGCTGATCAATGTCGAGATCATCGGTGAAGCAAAGCACATCCCATTATGATAGGGGAGAAAGCTAGAGAACTAGAAAATATAGACTTTATATTATATTATACTAAAAAAATAGAAAGAGAAATGAGATTCGCATAGAAGGAGCTAAAAGAAGATGTAGTAATAGTTCCTAGGAAGGGAAATCGAATCATACTTATAAAATTGGTAGGAGGATAAGTAATAATTGATGTAGTTAGTGCCTATGCGCCGCAAGTGGGACTGGACCACAATATTAAAGATCAATTTTGGGAGAACTTGGATAAATTAGTCACGGGATATCTGGACACGAAAAACTCTATATTGGGGGAGATTTTAATGGTCGTGTGCGAGAAGACCGTGTGCGGTATGAGAGTTTGCACGGAGGATATAGTTTCGGTGATAGAAATAATGGAGCTACTTTATTAGATATTGCAGTTGCCAAAGACCTAGTGATAGCGAACACTTATTTTATGAAGAGGAAAAAACATTGCAACTTTTAAAAGCGAATTAAATAAGAATAAAATAGACTATTTTTTAAGTAACAACATTGATAGGTTAACATGTAAAGATTGTAAGGTAGTAGTTCCGGGAGAGAGACTACCTCCACAACATAGAATTACGGTGCTTAATATCACCTTTAAAACTAAAAAATAACGTAGAAAAGACATTAAAACCAAAGAACTAAGTGGTGGAATCCAAAAAGTGAGAAACTAGGTTTATTTAGAGAGAAAATGATACAAGATGCGACATGAAATATAGCGAATGAGACCCACGAGGTGTGGAATAAAATGTGGCAGGGCATTAAAAATGTGTCAAAAGAGGTGTTAGAGGAGTTCGAAAGCAAGAGGCATATAGATAAAGAAACGTGATGGTGGAATGAGGAAGTCCAAAAAGTAGTCCGACCCAAAAGAGAGACTTATAAAACTTGGCAAAAATCTAAGAACCTAAACGATTTAGAGCGTTACAAAGTTGCTAATAAAGAAGTAAAGAGAGTTGGATAAGCGTAAAACATTTGATGACTTTTATAAATAAATTAGATACAAAAGAGGGGGGGGAAAAGGCTATTTACAAACTCGCAAATCAAGGGATAGGAAACGAGATATTTCAACGAGGTAAAATGCTTAAGGATGAAGAAATGCGTGTTTTAGTCAATGATGAAATAAATGATAAATGAAGAATATACTTTGAAAAACTACTAAATGAGCAATATGACGATTATAGCTTTAATCGGAGAAATAGAGATATTACTTTCTTTCGAAGAATTAATGTATATGAGGTGAAGTTTGACTTAAGAATGCTGAAAATCGTGAAAGCATTGAGACCTGATAGAATACCCATTATGTGATGTAACGGTGTCTTGGCTAATTAAGTTAATTAATAAAATTATGATGACAAAGAAAACGTCGGATGAGCGGAAAAGGAGCATTAAAGTCCCAATATAAAAACATAAAAGTGACGTTGAAAATTGCACCAATTATAAAGGTATTAAACTAATGAGTCCCGCAATGAAACTTCGGGAGAGAATAGTTGAAAATAGATTAAGGAGGGAGAGTACCATATCAGAAAATCAATTTGGTTTCATATCGGGTAGATCAACAATAGAGGCTATCCAACTATTGAGGAGATTGATGGAGCATTAGAGGAAAGGGAAAAAATGATCTACACATGGTTTTATTGACTTAGAGAAGGATATGACAGCGCCCCTAGAGTGGGAATTTGATCGGTCCTAGAAGATAAAGGGGTTAAAGTGATCTAGATATATTGAGGTTATTAAAGATATGTAGAATGGGGCATCGACGTAATTGATGGAGTAACTAGGCATCTACAAGATATGATATAGCTTGATGCCCTATGACATTGTAGTTACCGATGAAACAAAGAATGAAGTTAATGATAAGTTAGAAAAATGAAGAGAAGTTTTAGAAATCAAAAGTGTTTACGATAAGAGTAAAACCAAGTATACAACTTAACTTTAGTGTCAAGAGGAGTAGTAATGAAGTGAAAGTTAAGTTAAATGGAGAAGAAACACCTCAAAAGCAAATATTTGGTACATAGAATTAATCATTAATCAAGATAAAGAGGTCGGAGAGGATGTTAATCATAGAACAAAATCGGGTGAAATGCAAGAGTTCATCCGGATTATTATGTGATGAGTGAATATCAATAAAGTTAAAGAAAAGTTCTATAGTTCAGCTGATAGACATGGGCTGTTGTACGGAACTGAGTGGTGGGATACTAAGAAGGAACATGCTAACAAGATGAGTGTGGCGAAAATACAAATGCTTAGATGAATGTGCATTATAATGAACAATATGAGAAACGATAAAAATAGCTCATATTGTAGAGAAAATGAGAGAGAAATGCCTAAGATGGTTTGATCATGTACGACATAGGCCCCTTAGTGCTCCAATCAGGAAGTATGATGATGTTCGTCTCAAGGAAGCTACGGATGAGGGTAGGTTAACCGTTAAAGTTAATATGGACATCAGCAATACGGAAAGACATGAAAGATTGTGATTTGTATGGTGACTTGAGATTAAATCGTATTGAATAGTGGAAAAGAATTCATGTAGCCATCCAAAGTGATTGGGATTAAGGCTTTTTGTTGTTGTATTTGACTCTACTAAGTCCTCAAATGCGATTAGACCAGATGGGAATGGTCGAAGCTCAGCATCTCACACTGAAGAGTAAAAAAGAACCTTCATTTTCATGGCAGGATCCACAAAGAACATGTGAACACAAGGATAGATTTTAAAATAGACACTTTCTCTAGGTCACGTCTGTTAGTTGTATTCTAACATGCAAGGGTCCACAGAGAACATGTTACATACTTGTATTATAATACCATTTTAGCATATAGTTGATTTTGGCCAAGGATGTTAGACAATGAACAAATATGCTAGTTGAAGGAAAAAGACCGAATGAATTATATTCTTAAAGAAAACGATTAAAGCGTAATATTTGAAAGTATACAGACATAAGTGTTAATTAAAAAAGATCGGGGAAAAACAAAAAGTTATATAATTATCTAAACTGTGTGCCCTAGTTTTAGTATGCCGTCTACTCCATATTTCTCTCTAGTCCAGCGCGACAGTCAACCCTCATTCAATCCGGCAAATTTCATTCATGATTGGCATGCCCTTTCTGCCCCCATCATCTTTATAGTAAGATAGGCAATTCAATCATGTGGGTTCCCTCTATGGTGCGCGCTCTCTCTCTCAACCTCGCCTGCCCTTGCCGTACCCGTCATCCCATCTGCCAAACCCGACTCGTGTCCAGGGTCACACCCGGATCGTGGCCTGCCGACAACGGTGTTTGGCCAATTTTGAAGGATCCAGATAACATAGCTTATAGTAGAGCTTTTTGATATTATAGTAGAACCAAGTAGGAGGCTAAGCTGCTAAGGCAAGAAACTGCATCTTCGTACCACATCCAGAAATGGGTGAAGATGCATGGACATAAAACATATTCGTGCGTTACTTAAATTTTTCAACAATACAAAAGAATAGCAAACATGGAAGAGAAAATAAAATTAAAAAGTAAATAACGAATAAAAGATAGAATTAGAAACTAGTGCAGAACAGCCCCCAACCTCTTGACAAGATCTACCATAGACTCTTGTGTATAAGAGGTCCTTCATAAAATGGATTGATACAGGACACGAGCACAAGAATAAAAGCATTGGAGTTGCGTTATTATCGGATTATGTTTTATCATTCTTTGGGTAAAAACTGGGATGTGATTCTTTCATTTGAGGATAACAAATTTTAAGTTATCATAGTCCAAATAGAATTAAAAAATAATATAACAATGAACATTTTATGGTTTCCCAGGAGGATCAAGAACTTTCTGTATTAAAACTAAAGGATGTTACAAACAGAGATCATACCTGCAACTGAGTATGAAGACCTTCCAACTTCAGTTCCTGAAAAATACATTCTGATAAGCAATCACTAGGGAACTGCGAAAAGCATTAGAACTGAGAAAATTATGGTAAAGTAAAAAAAGCTACTTGATCCTGAAGAGCTTCTTTAAGCTGGGAGATCAGAGAAGTTCTAGTTGCTTCGACACTTTCAAGTTGGCTGACACATTGCTGGAGTACATTTTCCTGCTCCTGTAAATCATCTATGACAGAAGAACCCTGCAGCCCTGAGAAAGACCATATTATTTAGAATAGAACTAGGAATGCAAAGACCATTCTAGGTCAAAAAAACTCAATGGTGAGGCACACAGCCATACAAAAATACTGTACATGATCAAACTCTCATATATCATGATGCAACTTCCAGCAGGTATTAAGTTTAGGTAGTCTACTCAACAAGAAATTGAACCATGTAATTTTTGGCATCATGAAAATCTAACGGCAGTTCAACAAAAACTTTAACATGTTCATGTGAAGGCACATTTCCCAAGCAAGCTGGCATCTGAAGTAAGGTTTGCATTCAAAAATGATTTTTCTCCCTGAAACCACCCTGATATTGATGGATTTGGGTTCTAATGTTATATTTCATGCCAAAATTGGGTGCTATAAAATGAGTACTTTCAAGTTGGTTATGAACCTATGCTATACCCTACATATCCATTTGAAAGAAACTGGCATAAGATGCTTGCACAATCTACTTTACTCTCTTTACAGGGGAACAGTATAAATGATCAGGATATGGGTGAGCTGAGCCTTGTAGACTCAAAACACGCTTTAGTATTGAGCATAGAGCAATGTTATGAAATAGGAAACAATTTTTAAAATATCAGGCTTGTAATCTTAACCAAATTACCAAATAGTTTACAACTTCATCCGGTCGTCCCCCAAGACTAGTAATCATTCATTTCATTATTTCTTAAATATATACTTATTAGATAATCTGCACACATATGCAAGCCAATAAGTGCACCAAATAGGAAAAGAACAAGTGCATTATCAAGAATATGGTATATTACAACTAAGGAGGATCTAAGTTAGTTTCATATAGCTGAACATCTTGCTTTTTTGACAGACCGGACTGGCATAAACGGATTTGTGGTTGACGCCAACTAATTGTGACAAAAGCTCGATTAAGATCCAGGAGCATGAAACCTACATACAGCAAACTCGCCAACGGGCAAAACACATCCTTTTCCTAGTAGCATTATATATCATCGGGTAACAGACAGCTACTTCTGGTTTCCTTTATCCAAATTAATACATAAACCAAATCCAACTGCACTGTCTCTCAACACTCCTCAATAGCTCTTTTTCTTTGTTCTCTCGCATCTGAAGGGATTACTCCATTTTATCAGAGTTATGCCTCAAGCAGCCAAAAAGAAATCATGAATACAGTTAACACAATAATGGGGGGAAAATCATAAGTTGATTTCCTCAAAAATTCACATTTGTCTTGATGAACTGAATGCTTTCACATCATGTACTTATTCATTCTACCATTATTTGCATATTGGTATTCATTTATTAGAGTGAGAGTTTACTTACAATAGAACAAATTACAATTTTATGATTATTTCACAAATTCTTGTTTCTAATGTTTTTGAGTATATACTATTCTAGTACAGTAATTAACTAGCAAAATAAGTGCATGAGAAAAGGAAATGAGGCTCCCTTGAATCCAACCCAACTTTTGGACTATAAGAACACTCTTCCTACAGAATATGGCAATTATGCTGGTTATCTAGATATTTTTGAGAAATTTTAGACTGGAAAATTTTCATACTTTTTTAGACAGAAAAAAGAAATCTATTAATAGAAAAGGTAAAAATAAGAGGATGGAAAAGACATCCAATGCGACAAAAAAGGAAATGCATAAATATACAGAAAATTATATATATTAAAAGGGGCTAGCTCAAAGAAAGTAAGGCATTCAATCCCTCTGCAACTCATAAAATTAAACGCCCAGCATGTATAGCCAAGGCCCGGAGAGATGCCATATATACCACTCTCTATCACAGTAAAATTCCAAGGCAACTCCAGATCCCTGAAAATCTGGAGTTCCTCACATTTCACGGGCCCCATGCTAGAGAACACCCCGTACTGTCACCACAAAGGTGCACCCTTATTCCTATCTAAGGGTGGGATTGAATACCCATTTTTGCAATTTTTATTTTCTATTTTTAGCTCTCAGTGGTCCCACCACTTTCCCACTAGCTCTCTCATACTTTTAATGGTTAAGTAGGGGGAAACCCCGTAGATATCGCGTTTTGGGCTTCATCATGGGGAATTTTTCTTCTGGAAGAACCTCCCTATGGTTCATAATGTTAGTAGCCATCCAATTCCATCCATATTTAAAGACCAAAATAAAAGAAAATTGCTGGATTGAAAAATGGTCCGTATAGGACCATTATACCCTTTTCATACGCCAAAAGACATTTATGCCCACAAATAAATTAGGGAGACATTATCTTGAACCCATTTTACCCCTAACTCTTCTTCTCCTTCCTCCGCTCCTCCAATCAGCCGCCACCAATTTACCCCTGCCACCTCCACCAGCTGCTCCAGCCACATATCTTAAACCCATTACCATCCTCTAAAGCCGCTACTGAAAATAAGCCTTCCTCTTCATTACTTACCCCATCGATCTTCTCTCTCTCCTTGCACAAATCCAGTCACGGCCCAACCACCGTCCAAGCGTTATCACCGCCGGTAAAAATGGAAAAGGAAAACCCATCAGATTTACGCCTCATCTCCCTTGTAACCAAGTTCATTTGAAACACGCCAAATCAATTCAATCCACAAGCAAATAGAGAAGAGAACAAACTCCACCGAGTCATCACTTCCTATCTCCATCAAACCCGATTCAACATTAAAAAAAAATTGTTTCTCGATGTGCAAGAACTTCATCCCGTTCGTCTTTAAAAAATGTTTTCCATGTTTCTTCACCTGCGCCTGCAACCCTCTCAACAATTTCTAATCTCCTTTCTCTCTCCTCAGCTTTTTAGTAAAGATAAAAAATAAATAAATAAATAAAAGAAAAAAATCAATGCAAAAAAGGATGTCTGAGAAATCAACCTAATTGTTGATCTGTTTAGCGGCTGAATCTGGTAGGAGCACACCCAGATCTGAAATGCTACAGGAGTCGACAACGAATGATGGATCTCGAGTTCCAGGCACCGGCTAGGGGGATTGGTAGGAGAGACTGGAGGTAGACGACGATGATTACGGCATCGGAGGCGAGGAAAATGTCAATGTTTCCTCTGGCTTAAATGCCACAATGAATTGTGAAGAAGATTCACGAGTTACGGTTAATTCCGTGCTCGATTAGCAGGAGGCAAGTGGGTTTCAAGCTCGAACAGCGACGGTGGCTGTGGGTTGAAAGAGAGCAACGAAGGCCGGCTGTGACTTCGAATTGATGGTTGGAACTAGAAGGTGGGTGGGTAGTCTCCGTTGGATATTATTATTCAATTTTAGAATGATATCAGTACTATATATGAGTTGGGATTTTGATGTTTTTTCTTTGCTTTAGGCGAATGAGACCGTGTGTTATGGAATGTGTGTGTGAGTGAGTGAGAGAGAGAGAGAGAGAGAGAGAGAGAGAGAGAGAAGAGAGAGGCGGAAGGAGGAAGGGATGTTGCAGGGGTGGCTAGGAGTGGTGTGGTGGAAAAGGGGTAAAGGGGAAACGAACTGAATGAATGTCGTACTGGGGATGGAAGGAAAGAGAGTAAAGGGGGCTTTTAAACAGGGGTACTTTGGTCATTTCATACTCTAGGATGGCTACTAACATTATGAACGATAGGAAGGTTCTTCCGGAAGAAAAAATTCACAACGGGTGGTGAAGCCCAAAATGCGATATTCAACCCGGGAGGGGGTGGGGGTGTCCCAACTTTGGGCTAATTATCTTCGATTAGGTTTTCAAATTCGTGAAATTCATGTGATCACCCCTACTAAGGCGTAAGCTAATTTCTGAGAATCAAGATGAAAGCATCAATGCATTACATTCCCATTAGTATAAGATGCAAAAAGAAATTGGTTCTATGTTGTTCATAAAGAAGGCCTAATTTAATAATACTGTAAATGCCATCAAATAATGACACTTAGTATTGATATAACTCAAAAGATACAAAGCACATCCTTTTTCCATTCATAATAAATAATTACAAACACAAACCCACTTTTGATTTACGCTATGACTAACTAACAGGCCAAAATTTCCATGGTCAAGCTCAATATACCCGTTTGTGGAAACATCTGCAGCTTAAACACCCACAAGAACCTCACCAAAAGAATTAACAATTAAGACTGACGAGTGATGACTAACTTCCTCGGAATTCTCATTGAAACAATGAAAAGAAATATGGATCCCAAGAGCATTGCCATCAAATATTTAATCCCCATCAACCAACCACTATAATCATTATTCAGGTCACAAGTATATTCCTTACCTTGAGCGCAAATGGATTCAAAATCGCTCTCCAATTCTTCAATATGACGAACTGCAACTTTACAGTTGTTTAAGGCAGTTTCTTCATTGACATGCTCCTCATGTTCCAGTTGAAAGGAGGTCAATATTTTTTCCGGCATACCCCCAACAGCTAATTTCTGAAAGTAAAGATTTATAACATGTATCATTTCAGATTTTGAATAAAATAGCAAACCAAGATGCAAAAAGACACATGTATAGAGAAATCTTAGTAGCTTAAAACACACAACTCACAATCCTCAATGAGTGAGCATCCCTCTTCACTATCTTGATAGGATTTGGACTAGAGCTCTTTCCATTGCTGACCTGAGCAAGAGAATTTTTGCCTAGCATTTCATCTTTCAGATTCTGACCCCGGGATCCAAAAACTCTCCTTTCATCCCATATGTCAACCTGATATTACAACCACCACCGAATCATTAAAAGACGGATATGTCTAAGAGTGACCATTCTATTTTTAGGGGACGTGGGAATGAAGCACTATGAAATAATATTCAGTAAAGCATGGATACTGTAGTACATATCAACAATGAAAGACAAGTATACATACACACAACAAAATGATCGACAAAGAGTTGGACTGCCCCAACATCCTGGCAAAAGATTTACTTAGTAGCATAAGAAATGTGCCTATTCCCCTTAATCATCGTGCTTCCTTATGGAGAAGTCCACGATTAAGAATCATAACATATAGGAAGATACATATAGTCTTGCATGTATATCGGGAGTTTTGGATGGTGCATGATGAGCTTCTTTCAAACCTCAATGTTCAATGTTTCCTCGAGTGAACTATGCATAGTTTTCAAAGCCGAATGAGGCAAGCGCCTGGACCCCTTTGTCTCCCCTCCTCTTTCGATGTTGTTAGGAAAAATTACATTTTGGACCCCTTTGGAAATTTACCATTTGTTGAAAGTGGTCTTATGCCTCAAACAATAACAGGGGGCTAGACGACAATGTTCTGTTGACCTAAAACTGACAACATAAGCTAGTCAACATCGTATCCAGTAGATCCACACCTTTTCCCATCACCGAGACCAAGAGCAGAGGAGAGAGAGATGACTTCTCCACTGCCGACGGCGAGCTTTGTGCTCCATTCCTCCGGTGAATTCCTACCCCAATTATTCTATTTTCCCCAAAATTATTTTCTTCTTTTTCTTCTCTTTTTGGCCAAAGCCATAAATTTCAGAGTTAGGCTCAGCTTCAAAACGGAACAATCCTAGAAGGCATGATACTGAATGACAATTTGTCACTTTAGAATGACGATTATATTTGTTGTTTGAAGTTGTAGTGGATGCTTAAACTTATGATATTGCCGATATAATTTCAGACATTGTTATTTAACATTATACATATGCATGATTATTATTTTTTCCCATATTGTTGCTTTTCTAGCTACTTCTTGCTTTGCTTTTTAATCGCCAAGGTTTGTGTCGCCTATGTCTCACTTTAGGCCTTCGAAAACTATGGAACTATGCAACTGTCTTGAGTTGGTTGCCTTGGCTCTTACAATATGATAACCTTAGGACAAATAGTGTTGCCTTCTTGGTTGTCATGCTTCTTCTTTATTGATGTCACAATTGTTAAAAACGCACACGAGGCACACCTAGGTCATGAAGCTTGCATGAAGCTCACTCTAGGGCCATGGCTGAGGCAAGCCTTTCGAAAGTAGCATATTGCCTATGGAGAAAGGTTCGTTTCTGGTGTACATAGTATTTGGCGCTGCGAGCAATATTCAACAATTGGTCAAAATAAAAAGATTCTAATTTGAAAAGGCCCCCTTACAGCGACCGCCCCTCCACCCCGATCCAGCTTTCATGTCAAAGAGCATACTAGTCACTCTGTCTCTTTCTTTAATAGTTTCTATGGTATCATAGCTTTCATGTCTCTTACAGATCTTGTATAGATCTGCCATACACCCTCCCATCCTTGGTGTCAGAGCCCATAACCATGTTCCTTGGCTAAATTCTCATTACACTGATGGAAAGTCACAACTTTGATCATTCTCCATCCAGTACTTCTTCTGGCTGATTTTCGGATTAGTATGCTCTGTGACATTGAGATCCGTTGACTTTGTATACTCTTCTGTTTTACATAAACGATCTTCCCCCTTCTCTCCCCGATCAATAGAGGGAAGTCTCATGATCATCCGATATATCCAGGGTTTCAATTTTTTCGGATAATTAACCCGACCTGATTTTCGCTTATTTATATTTTTTATAGTCAAGTTGAAGGTCATTCTTTTTTTTATTTGTGCTCCGTTACCTTTTGGGAGGCCTACGCCCCATAGGAATCGATTTTCACTTGAATCGTTTGCAAGGGAACTTACCTTCTCGGATCCATCCGGCCCGAGGAAACCTTTGCACGCCTCCCTTGGTGGTGAAATGGTAGACACGCAAGACTCAAAATCTCGAGCCCCACTCGAACCAAGCCAGAACTTTTACTTGTTCAAATCACAATTAAGGGGAAGCAGAACGACAGATCTCTTTATGATAAACAGATCCATTTTGCAAGTTCAAAATAAAGCCAAAAATTCCGATTGTTGTGTATACTTGCCATCTTAGTATAAATCTATCACATTAGAAAACAAAACTAAGTCCTGATTTTGAAAAACCGACTTATTAAGACCTTGAGCCTATCCTTTCTCTTTCTAAGTTCGCTGAAGAAATTATAAGTCGACAGCAGTTTTGTCTTTGAAAAATTATAGAATATGAAAGTAGTCTTCAAATCCTTTGTCATATTATTTCACAAGTTCTAGATCATTAAATTGAGTGCCTACCAATAGTTTACTTCTTCAAATGAATATAGACTCCTTTTTACCTAGTACTTCATTTCCCTATTTCACTCAATCTTCAGCATCTAAAATAGACCACCTAAATGAAATATTTTATGCTCCAGATGATTCTTAAACTCCTATAACCCAGCTACCTATAGCTAATCCTTAACATGTATTTTTTAAGCCTAATACATCTTTCCAAAATAGTTAAAAAATTAATAGGATCCTTTACCACCCGACATGCCAAAGAGTATGTTCAAGCCTCCAAGTTTAATTCTTACCAACTCCTCCAAGTTTGATTCTTACCCGCTCCCTTGTAGAGCATTTAATCACTCTGTCTCTTCCGACCTACCTTCCTAATGCCTATCTCAAGGGGATACCCATCCATTTTGGTGGAGTAGGATTAGCTCTTATCATGGTCGTAAAGGTCACCTAGCATTCTCACACATTGCCCTGGTTGATACTCGTTTTGTTGAATATCAAAATGCATGTATTGGTACAATCACGCACAATCTTTGTTACTTTCTATATGATTTTTTTTTTTTTTTTTGATAAAAGAAGTGTCATTGATAAGAGAGAAGATACAAAACTGGAGTACAAGAAATCCACCAAAATGTAAAACAAAAAATGCACACGAATTACACTATAGCAGCTTTCCAATCTCTAAGCCAACTCACCAAAAGCCAAGATACCAAGACTCCTAGCCCAAAAAAGACTACAATTTTCTCCTACAATAACGAAAACAATAACTCTCAATTTCTAAAAATTCGAGAGTTTCTATCAATCTAAATGTTCAACAGCAAACTAAACACAACGTAACCCCACAAGAAAAAAGCATCCCTCGACCGACCAAAATCCAAATGTCTAATCATGCAAAACTCCTCCACACCTCGAGGCATAATATAGAGCTCCCCCTTATCTCAAACGGTCTACTCCAAAGACTAGAGCCGTTGAGCAATGCGTGAACAAATGCTCATCAGACTCGCTAGGCCCCATACACATAACACACACCTGGAGAGATACATTTTCGGATATCTCCTCTGCCGTCAATCGTTAATATTCAAAGGACCAATATGTTTATTAGCATTTAAACGACTAAGGACCACTACCAAGCCAAAGACTTTGTATTTGAATAGAACCTTCGACTTTCAAATAAAATGGTAAAGAGGAAAGCCAAACAACCTTCGACTTTCAAATGAAATGATAAAGAGGAAAGTCAAACGGTGTATGTGGACAAGAACTTTAAAGCAAGACCTATCAGAAAAAGACACAATTCAAGAACTCAAATTCAAAGATGGATTAAAGATCCAACAGTGGAAAAGAAGTCAATTGTAGCATTAAATCTGCAACTAACATGGACTCTATATCAATAAAATTCCTCACAAAATGAAAACTCCAAGTCACCTAACCCCCTCCCGAACAAGAATAACAGCAATAGGCGCATTATAAAAACTGAAAAGCCAAAACATGCAAGAAAAAGAAATCTTGAAAGGAAAGTTCCCTGTTCGGTCCCATAACCAGACTCGATTCTCAACCCCAACCTCATAACGGGAATAGAAGAGGAGAAAACAACTAGAAATGAACTTCCACGACAAAAGACCCAGCTCTGAAAATCAAATTCGACAATGGATTGAAGATATAACGGTGGAAAAGAAGTCAATTGTTGCAATAAATATGCAACTGACATGTACTCCTTATCGTTAAAATTCCTCACAAAATAAAAATTCCAAGTCACCGGACCCCTCCCGAAGAAGAGAACCAGCAATAGGCGCGTTATGAAAACTGAAAAGTTGAAACAAGCAAGGAAAAGAGATCTTGAGAGGAACATTCCATATCCGATCCCAAAACCAGACTTGATTCCCAACCCCAAGCCCAACCTCATAACGGGGATAGAAGAGGAAAAACGTGGTGAAAAGAGCGGTAGATGTATCCCACCTACTATGATTCGCACCACACTTACTCCGTATAACTCTATACCATAAACAATCATGCTTCAGCGAAAAACGCCATAACCACTTGCCAATCTAGGCAATATTTTTAAAAACCAATTTCGCAAGCCCTAAACACCCCTCTTCCTTACGCCTACTAACCTTGTTCCGAGCGACTAAATGAGCTATATTCTCCTCCCCGAACAAATACCACAAAAATTGAAGCATTATACCCTCTGATCGCTCTGCCACTCCCGTGGATAACTTAAACAGAGAAAGATAATCAATGTAAATGACATGACTCGATGAGAGTAACTTTCTCCCTTAAAGAAAAATAAGCACCCTTCTTCCTAGCTAGCCTTTTTGACATCTTGTCAATAACCGGATCCCAAAATTTAGTCACCCTAGGATTCCTACCTAAAGAAAGTCCAAGATAGGAAAAAGGACAATTTATTTCAGAACACCTCAAAAGATTAGTATATGAATTCAAAGAAGGTTCAACAATAATGTCAATTGATCCACACTTAGTTAAATTGATCTTAAAGTCAATTGCAATCTCAAATATTTGAAGAACAGTAAGGACATTTGCAAATATACCACAACCAACCTAGTCAAAATTGGGATCTTAAGTAAGATTAGAGAGGGGGATATCATCGGAATCATAAGATCGGATCGTAAAATCTTACGAACTTCCTAAAATTATATATTATTACATATAATACGTATACCAACATAAACATAACAAAATTAAGCCATAACATAGAAAGAAAAAAACACAAACATTCTCAACAAAAAAAATATGTTTAACAATAACAAACAAGTATAAAACTAACTCAAGTCCTCAGCATTCAAATTTCCCTCTAAGTCTAACCAATTGTCATCCCCACAACCATCATTCCCATCATCGTCTTCTCCCTCGATAGGCTGGATCCACACTTCCTTCTCTTCTCACTAGCATCAAGGGGATCCATATCATCATCACGACGAAGTGTCAAGTCTATGTCATCTCCTTCTCCAACATGGATCGCTACTAACTTTAACATCATCGTCATCTTCTTCATCCAAATTCATGTCTCTCTCAGTAATCCATTCCTCGTTTAAGTTGACTTCTTCAAATTGCATCTCCACATTTCTAAACTTCTTGTTCATGAGCTTAGAATTGTACATCACAAAAGCAAGTTATTCATCATCTTTTGGTGCACTAGTTTCTTTTCTTGGTGTGAATCTAAACCAAAATAAATCCTAGGATAAGCGTAATATTCATACTATAAAATTAACAAAAACTTTACTTTCTAATAAAAATAATCTTACCATCTCAAATGCAATCTAATTGCGCTCACATCCCGAAGAGCTACAAGTCAAGCTAAGTACACATATAGCAAAATTGGGAAGCTCACGCTCGTCATCTCCATATTATTCCACCAATCGGCCAGATGTTTCTTCTCTACCATATCATTAGAACCATCTCTATCAAACATGGCTCATTGATGATGGAATGTATCAAAGCAGTTGAATAATAGAGCCTCTCAATCTGATCCGATCCTTCACTAACTTTTCAATGGAATCGAAAAGCCTATGCCCATTTTTAACCTCCATTTCATTGGGGTTAAAGCTCGCGGGTTTAGAATCTCTAGATAATGGGCTGCTGCATGCAATGGCCTATGGAGATAATTGTTCCACCTCTTATCAATAATACACCAAATCGGCTTATATCTACCAAGATAAAAAATAAACAATTTTAGTTGAGATTAAATCATGAAGTTAAAATTCGCACAATCTATCTCCTCGTACAAGAAAGGCATAGCTCCCGGCTCATCCGAGTCTACCACGCGTAGTACATTAACCAAAGGATGGGCTTCCCTAAGACATAGCCCAACATTACTCCGGCATAGAGTGTCCAATACAATGTTTTGGACACTTTTCCTTTCATCGATCGGTACAAGCTTACTTTGTTTCCACTTTGCCAAAGAAAACATCGCCATCAATTCACTTCACCCTTATGCTCCATGAGGCACTTCAATGTCAAGTAAACGGCGGTAAATCAAGTCATAAATGGATGAACCAAATTTCTCCCTTTAGTAAATTCTTTCAAGATAGAAATAAGCATTGTTCTTAAATAGATGTACGATGTAATTTTACTACCTTTCCTAATCATTACTTGATGAACTTTCACTTTCATCTCAAAGTCCTCCAGCTCCAGCATTAAGTTAGTGCAATCGGCTGCACATGGAGTCCTATACAAATTCTTTCTTTTCTCCATCAACAAAGTTCCCTTATACGCCGCATCATTATCGGTGACTACTTGTACGACATTCTCCTCCCCAACTAAATCCACAATAGCATCTAGCATTTCAAACACTTTTTGGACTGTTTTTGAAAAGGAAGATGTGTCGATTGATTTTTAAAAACCAAGTTACAAATCGACCTCAACTTCTTATCGGGGCAAGCATCGGACATGATAGTGCACCCTATTTGTTTCCATTCCTCCATATGTTAGCTCAATAGACCTTTTCATTCAAAAGTGTTTTTCTAATCTCACGGTAAGAGAGGGCTTTAAAACCGGGACCATGACGAGCAACTTCTTCAAATGCTTTTGCAAAAAGAGGATTCTTTGCCAAATTAAAAGGAATCCCACTAGTATAGTACAAATCTTCCAACAACTTACGAGCACTTTTTCTCACATTCTTCTTCATCATTGCATTCATCGTAAGTTGTGATAAAGCACCTCCTCAATCTAGTTTTGGATAAAAAAAAGATTTTGACTCTATATAGTGTAAATGGATCGGAGGGTCTCTTTCATCTTCCTCGTTCTCTGTTATGGTTAATGGGAGCCTAACGAATGGTTTCGTGCTACAAGAGGACTTCGTCGAGGGGATCCGATGTCTCCTTTTCTTGTTACGTTAGTTGTGGATGTTCTTAGTAGGTTATTACTGAGGAGTGAGATGATGGGTGTTGTAGAGGGTCGTTGGGTAATGAATGACAGCATGGAGGTCTATCATCTTCAATAAGCTCACAAGGGGTTTTGGTCGATTTTGGTCACTTTTGACTGAAACCAAAACTGAAACCAAACCAAAGTTCGATTTTATCATTTTTCAAAATCGTAGCTAATCCGAGAACAGGGAAAAATGATTCTTCGATTTTGTATTTTTTTTGGTTCGGGTTTGAATGAACATTCGATTTTCAAAGAGTAAACATGTAATCTTCAAATTTCGATAAATGGCGTAACAAATACATAATGTTGAGATTTTTTCAATCACAAAAAGAGAAATTTTATAATTCAATTTACAAAATTAGAGTGAACATAATTCTGTATAATAGAAGTTGAATGTAGAAAAACGAAAGTAAATGAAAAGAGTGAAAAGTCATGTAAATACAATACTCGATATTATAAGATATAAATATAAATGCATTAATAATATAAGTGTAAAAATTAAATGTATAGTACTTGTATGACCTCGGTCCGGTTTGGTTTCAAAAGTATAATATCACGGCTAAATCAAAATTAACCAAATATTCTCGATTTTGATAAAATTGCTCGCTTTTTTCCCGATCGCTTTCATTAGTTTGGGTCAGTTGGTTCGGTTTTACACTTTTTTTGCTCAGCCCTATGTTAATTTTGTCCGAGTGTCGCGGTCAAGGTAGTCAAAATCCCGATTTTGTACGATTTTACGATCCTAGGTAGGGAAACATTGTTAAATCGCCCTAGAATCGCAGCTTTTGTAAATCGCTAAGATTGCTTGTAGAATTGCACGGAAACAATGGAACCGTACGATCCCATGCAATGCGATTCTACCGATTCTACTCGCGGGTCGTAAATTTGGCAAAAATCATGGGATCGGGTCAGTTCGATATTAAAACCGGATCCATTCGCAAATTAAAAGCCCTAAGCCTAATAGAATCATACGATTACCCACTTGTTTCCAGCACTGCCCAAAGCTACCATCCCTGTTCAAATGGCCTATCGCAGAGGAGGAAATCGAGCAGAAAATGAAGGAGAATCCTGTCCCTCTCTTGCTCCCTTGGTACGAAAGAATCCCGGCTCACGTCATTCCAACAACCGGCGGCTGTTGCTAGAAAGAGGGAGAATTGACTGTCCAATTCAATCGGCTATCGATCGGAGGCTCTCAGTCGGTCGGTCTAACTCCTCGAAGTTAGATAGTGCACCCCGTTGGATGTCCAGTTCAATCAGATTGTCTTCTTCCTCTAGTTTTGCTAGAAAGAGGAAGAATGCTAGTGGAAGTAGAACTGATGTAGCATAGGAGGATGGGGTAGATTCGGATGGCATTGACAAAAAGATCCAATGCAAGAATAGTTCAAAAATCGTTAGGGGGGTTGCTTATCATTTCAAGCATCATCTTGCTTGTACTTGGTGCTTGTTTAAGTGTGCCCGATGATGTTAAGATAAAACATGATTGTGCTATTATCGGTTAGGATGGAAGGGAAAAAAAAAAGCTGAGGCAAATGTTTGATAGTAGCACTCGCAACTCTGTTAATGAATCAGTCCAACCTATTGTTTCGAAGGGCAGTGTGGGAAGTTCATCCCAACTTACGATGAATGCAATGATGAAGAAGGATGTGAGAAAAGGTGCTTGTAAGTTGCTGGGGGATTTGTTCTATACTAGTAGGATTCCTTTTAATGTGGCAAGGAATCCTCTTTTTGCAATGGCACTCGAAGAAGTTGCTCGACGTGGTCCAGGTTTTAAGGCTCCCTCTTACCATGGGATTAGGATGAAAAGGTGGCTGAAATGGATGACATTATTGAGCGGACATAGGGAGGAATGGAAATGGATAGGGTGCACTATCATGTCCGATGCTTGATCTCATATCCGATGCTTGATCTCATATCCGATGCTTGATCTCATAAGAAGAGTTTGATTTGTAACTTCTTGGTTAATAGTCCCAAATGGATTTTTTTTTTAAATCAATTGACACATCTGCAACTCCGCCTGCGTGGTAGTGTCCCTACCACGTAGCCTGTCCCAAGCCAGGATAAAGGAGGAGGGTTGCGACAGGCG
>JAOWAN010000014.1:5020639-5034876 GCA_028566635.1 Lobelia cardinalis
AACTAAATAATTATAAAGCTGTCCTTGTCCATCTCGTGTGATCTTACACGAGATGTATCTCGTGTAATCTTATACGAGATGTGTCTCGTGTAATCTTATACGAGATGTGTCTCATGTGTCTCGTGTAATCTTACACGAGACGGGCAAGGGCAACTTTGTAATTATTTAGTTCCCTGTATATAACGTTCCCTGTATTTAGTATTTGCCTTTAAAGGTTACACTTACAGATTTGTAAAGCTCAATGTAGGGCTGAATATCAGGTTGTACATTGGTTATATAATGATGATTCTCCACTGGAGGAGAGACATTTTTCCCTCACAAAATTGCCAATGAAATGCTACATTGGCAAAACCTAGTATTGCCAGAAGAACAGAATGGCCAATGGTTAGAGTTTACTAATCCTAAAGATCCCATACAACACTATGCATCTACACCACAAACTTCCACTAAAGTGATCCAAGCCCCATCATAGCTCAAAAACACATCGACGAAAAGGTAGTTTGAGATCAGGTATCATACTAGTGTTCAGGCATAATCTGTGGTGACATCACCAGTACCACTACATCATATACTTTCAGCATTTTCCCCCCACGTTAGGAAAAATTTGCTCTTGAGCTTCAATTATGCCTTCTAGAATCCTTTCGATACCTAGTCCAATCCTTATAAAAATTACTTCATCCACTCTCTAAGAAAATCAGCATACTATACAACAACCTTGCTAAGGATACATCTTTTTATGCTGTTTGGGCTCAAGTTGTGTATAATACATCTATAAGCAGTATGGAGCTAAGATATTTTCGGAGACAAGGCAAAATCCAATACAAAATTTTCAAGCGTAAAACATGAAACGAAAAATAGATAAAAGGAAATTTGATACAATTTCTTTTTCACAAAATACGATCTTTGATAAATAAAATATCAAATACACCAAGTTTAGATACAACTTTTTTTTGTCTAAACCATCTGGTAGGCAGTCGCCTCATTGTTAAATACGAACATTCTAGACTACTACTCCTTCCGTCCCACTTCAAGAGTTGCACTTTGATTTGGCATGGAGATTAAGAAAGGGGTTGAAAATATGTAAATTATCTTAATACCCTTCTCATGAGGCGCACATTGTTCTTTACAAAAAAGAAGGGTAATCTTGTCAAATGTCGTGGCTTAAAAAAGAAATGTAACTCTTCAAGTGAGACAACCCAAAATAGAAACTGTAACTCTGAAGTGGGACGGAGGGAGTACTTCCATTCCAAAGTGAGTGTACAAATTGTTGTTCATAACGTGATCAAACTATGAAACTCATTTTGGGTCAAAGAAAGTATAACACCTCTCCTTTTTAAAAAGAGTGTCAATTTTGAGTCATCTTAATTGATTTTCCGATTGGTTATTTCATTAGGTTTTGCGTTATATTTTCAATGCTTATCGAACACAAAGTATATCCTAAGTGTAACATATTACTCCCTCCGTTACACAATAGTTGATGTTTAAGGTTGGATTACACTAACCAAGAAATGCATTAAATATCTTTTAATTTTCCAATTTTGTCCTCTCTTTACATAGAAAGTCTTTTCAAATTCTTCTCTCTTTTAAAGAGGTATTAATTTATCTTTTATCTTGGAATTGAGATAAAGGGATAATTTAGGAAGTGTAGAAAAAATGTGCAAGACATCAACTATTTTGAAACACTTATTTGTTTTCAAGAGATCAATTATTGTGAAACGGAGGGAGTAGAATTTTACGGGACCAAATTACTAAAAGAGATTGATTTTTTTTTTTTTTTTGAAAAATGACACTCATTTTGGAATAAAATATTGACTCATTTTGAGAGGAAAAGAGTAAAAATGTAAGGAATAAAATCACTAAACCCTTATACTTTTATATAGAAACATAAAAATAAAATTAAAAGGTCAGGGTAAGGTGCCTTATCCAAGCAAAGCTCTGCCTCTGCCTGTGTCTGTAAGTTAGTTACTCATTAAAGATTTTTTTTTTTGATAAAAGAAGAAATATCTTTGATAAGAAGAAGATACAAAATTGGCGGACAAGAAATCCACCGAAAGTAAAAACAACAAATACACCTAAATTAAACTATAGCATCTTTCCAAATTCTAGCCAAATCACCCAAAGTCAAGCCCGAAAAAGCAGTAAAACTCCTGGGCCAAAGAGAAGACTGCACAGTGATCTTCTCCCACAACAACATAAGCAATAACTCTCGATTTCTGAAAATCCTAGAGTTTCTCTCAATCCAAATGTTCTACGGCAGACTGAACATTGCGCAACCCCCACAACAAAAAAGCATCTATCGATCGAGCGAAACCCAAATATTTAATCATGCCAAAACTCCTCCACACCGCGAGGCATAATATAGAGCTCGCCCTGTATCTCATCAAACAGTATACTCCAAAGATTGTGAGTCGTTGAGCAATGCATGAACAAATGGTCATGAGACTCACTAGCCCGCATACACATAACACACACGTCAGGAGAGATAGACATCTTCGGATACCTCCTCTGCCGCCAATCATTAGTATTCAAACGACCAAGGACCACTGACCAAGCAAAATTTTTGTATTTGAACGGAACCTTGGACTTCCAAATGAAATAGTAAGGAGAAAAGTCAAGCAGTGTATGTGGACGAAGAACTTTAGAGAAAGATTTTACAGAAAACAACCCATTCTCTTCGAGAACCCAAATTTGACGATCGAATTGATGATCCACAGACGAAAAGAAGACAACTATAGCAATAAATTTGCAAACAGACATGGATTCCCTATCATTAAGATTCCTCACAAAATAAAAATTCCAAGTCACCTGACCTCCGAACAAAAAAAGCAACAATAGGCGCATTATGAACGCTGGAAAGCCGAGACAAGCGAGGAAAATAGATGAGGGAAAGTTCCCTGTACGATGATCCTCCCAAAACCGGACTCGATTCCCAACCCGACCTCATAACGAACATGAGGATAGAAGAGATTGGAAATCACCCAAAGTTTCTTATTATAGTTAAATATAGAAATTAAGTACCACTAACATAAATGTACATATTCATATAACTTGATGTTAACTATTAACGTACTTTTCCATAAGTTCTTAAATTTGAAGTTGAACTGTATTGACTGTAACTTGTATGTAGTGGTCAAACCATTATTTTTTTGTTTCGTTAAGTATGCAGTATTACAACTATTTAATAATAATATCGACTTAAGAAAATAAGTACTATATAACTATGTATATACATATTTATAAAGTTTGATGACAACTATATATGTTTCCATAAGTTCTTAAATTTGAAGTTAAAGCTTACTACACAATATATTTTACATAGCGGTCAACCCATGTATTTTCCTTCTTCCCCCCTGCAGTATTACATAAGCATTATTATGCTATTTAGTAATAACTTTGATAAAAGGATTCTATGAAACATATATGCCACTATTATATGTAGTATTCTCAAAATTAAAATTCTAATAATTATGTCTATCGTGTAAACAATATTAATTTGATATTAAGAACTTGGAACAGATTGAACCAAAAGTAAATCAAATATAATTACATGGGGAAAAAAATCATTATGTGGTAATGGAGATTATTAACTAATCTTCTTACAGATCACTTATTTAGTTATTTTAAATTGATCATTTAACATATGAAAAAATACTGCACAATAGCTGTTAGTAAGTTATAGACTAACAACACATGGCCAAATAAAAGAGTTGTAAACTAAATATTAAACCTTTATTAGAAATTCTTTTAGGAAAAGATAACCAAATTCGAAAATAATGATTCAAGTCTATTTAACAAGTATTTGATCACTCGTTGAGTCAATTCCACAGTAAACGAGTATCAAACCTTTTTCGAATTCGACTCGAATACCAAAATGAATCGATTTCAAGAGTTCCACATATGTTGAATTGTTAAGCAGCCCTCCTCGCTGCATTCTTGAGTCCCTGCATGAACTTCAATTTGTTTGTTCATAAAACCATTACGTCTCAGGATTAAAAACTGAAGCTGCCAATTGATCTTCTCCAACATGGATCAATTCCACTGTCATCCTCTGTGATTTGGGTTTATTATAGTGTTCCCTGACCATATAAAGTGTGACCTCCAGACTTTTATCTTGCATGAGTTCATCCTATCGTGTAACTTTGGTGATAACTGTAGAGTCACTCTACCACTCTGTGATGTCAAGTAAACCTATATACTCCTACAAAATTTAACTAAGGGAAATATAGAAGCCCTCTATAATAGTCTATAAGAATGCTATGAAGGCTTAGCTAGTACATCGCTCACAGAACAAAGACTTGAACCATGAAAGAATTGGCACAACTACCTCACTTACAGAGCGACTCAAAAATTGGTGCAACTAGCTCACAGAGCCGAGACTTAAACCAAGAAGGAATTGGTGTAATCAACTCGGAAGCAGAAGGATAGCTAATCCATTTTCTATTTGAGAGAATCCCGTAAATGCTACTTATTCTGTTTTTTTTCTGCTCACCTTTCAAATTGTTTTATTGTCAATATATTTATATACAACCAACATAAATCTAAAAAGTTAAAATTACAACCAGATTGCACCTTATCTTACTATCATTGATCCATATTTTAAACCCTCTACTGTTTGAGATTCAACATCCACATTGGAACAAAGAACACATAATAGGATGTGTTGTAGCCTTGTTACATCGATTTTGCTCACATACCATACCCGTGTCAGACATGAAATGCAAATGGGTGTGATATGTATTAAGCTTAACTTGTAAATGGACACTTCAGCTTATGATTTCTGCCAAGTTTTTTAAATCTTTCAAACAGCCGGCTATATAACTCTCAACTAGTCCTAAATTATTACAAATTTCCACTACTCCCCATATCATATCCATAATGTATAATTACAACATAGTACATGAAGTATTAAAAAAATATACAGCTATCATTCATGTCCAAGTACCCACACCCTCTTTTGGATCCTTTTGAACTAAGTCCATGCATCTCACAACTCATGGTTTCCACGAGGACTTCTAGACAATTACGCGGATTGGACACCCATATCTACATTGGCAGAACCAGATCTACATTGAACAGACATCATATTTCGAAAGCTTGACCTCCTTAGTATCTGTTACGGAAGTACGAGCCCCAAAAATAAAAACCAAACAATCACAGAATTACAGACATATTGTATGCAACTTCTGGTACAAGCTGTCAATATCCGTATAGCTAGAGACAAACAAGAAATCAAGTAAAGCCCCATACTTTCACTCTCTTCGCAAAGTTGCAGCACTGTATTAGACTATCTTCATTATGCACTGATGCAACAGTTGGAAATATTGGCATTGTAAATGCAGATAACTTGCTAGGAAATACTACTAATAGGTAACCTCATTGTGATAAAAATTAAAATATGAGGCAAAGGAAGGGAATTAACAAACTAATTCAAATATTAATGGAAACGAAATCATGCTCCAAAATTTTGAGGCTTACCTGCTGTTTCTCAGGAATTTCTGAAGATAATTCATCCATATTTCTCTTTGGCGAAGACAAATCTTTCTCTGGTTCTGATGTGTTCATTTCTTCAGAAACAAAATGATGGGTTGAAACTAGCTTCTCATCTGCTATTTCATGGATGCCCTCATGGAAATTAACATCAGAATTCCACGAGTGTGCTTCACCCCGTTCCTGAAGCATCACTTGATTCACTTCCTTATCTCTCAACTCTTTAGAATCAGTCTCAGGAGAAAATGCACTAGGGCGTACAGGTGAAATTTGCTCAACAACTGGTAAATGCTCTTCCACATCTGATGCATCCAAATATCGTTCAACTGGTGAATGCTCTTCCACATCTGATGCATCCACATATTGTTCTTCATCAATCATGGTTTGAGAACTAGAATCTATAAATTCCTCCTTGCCCACAACTTGGTGGACCACAGTGTAGAGATCTGCATCAGAATTCTGGACAAATCCCAAGAAACCAGACTCCTGAATGCGGTTCTCACTTATCTCTGTTAAATTCTGTGCTCCTAATTCACTTTGAGAAATTTCATCTTGCTCTAATGACTTTACCAACATCTCCTCATTCCCAGCAGTCTCTTTTTCTATGCCTTGATTACTTGCTTCAGATTCTGTCGATGCAAATGCATGGCTTTTGTTAACAAGAACTATTGGCAAACCCATTTGGGGGATTTCCCCTTGCAGATCAGTAGAAAATGAGGAAGATGACAAATTCTTTCTTACTGCCGGGGGACTAGAATCATAAACAGGCTCCTTCTGTTGACTCTCTTCCATCAATAGACTAGTGAGATTAGTTTCTGGAATAGAAATGCTAGGATCCTCGTTTGAATAGCTACTATTTTGCTCCAAACTGGACAACCCATCCCCGTGTTTCTCAGTAAAAATCACTTCATTTACATCAGATACAGATGATAAACTAGATGTACTACTGTGTTTCTCTACAACACCTTCAATATTCAGATGCATTTGATTTACATGGTGCTCCATTGGAGTAGCTGCGCTCTCAGATTCCGAAAAGCTAGAGTCCACTTCTTGCTGTTCTTCCAAGTCTCTCATCCCGACTTCCAATCTGTCAACTTTAACATCTCTGTTTTTAACTTGATCTAACTCTATAGTCTCCTCACCTTCTGAGGACTGGCTTCCATGACCAACAAGATCAGAACCATGCTCTGGGATCAGCACTGCTTCTTGCGAAAGGTCCGCTTCAGTTACATTCCTATCTTCCAGATCACCGGCTGAACCCACAGAGTCCGAATCAGGTATAGAGCTCATCTTAGATTCACTAACTTCGCTTGACTGCCTCTGGAAGGAGGAATAGCTAGTTCCTTCCACAGCCACCCGTTCTGGTACAAAATAAGGTCTTAACTTGATATCCTGCCTTTCTTGCCTAGCAGCCCCGAAAATTGAGGGACCCACATTAAAACTTTCATGCCTACGGAAAAATGATTCTCTTGGTTGATGAAAAGGTACAAAATCTTGCTGAAAAGTATCCCCCACCAGATCAGGTTTCTCCTCGCTAGAGTCGTAAGGAAGATCAAATGGGTTCCTTCTGGGTAATAGAATGGAGGGAGCAGACCCAGGAATGTTGTCATTGGAATCATAAGGAAGATCAAAAGGATTGTGTCTAGCTGTTGAAATCGGAGCAACATTGAAGGGAAGATCAGAACTTTCTAAGTCTATTAAATTCTTCTCAGCCATCATCCTCATGTTTTTTCGTGCTCTTCGCCTAGCAATAAGATTCTCCAGACGTTGGTTCCTTTCCAGCTCGGAAGTTCCCAAGTTCATGAGATTCTTTTGATCATCCTCTGTCCAGGTGATTGCAGATTTGGTCGCATCCTCTTTGTCTGCATGTGCTTCTTCTTCCTCCTCCTCCTCCTCTTCCTCATCCTCTCCAACTTCAAACTCTTCATGATTTGTAATATCATCCTCTGAGCCATTGCTCTCACTGGATTCAAGAGAATGTTCAGAGGCAGCATCAGAGCCATCATGGGACAGGTGATCAGGTTGAGGAGCTTCTGCATCTAAAAGGGGATGAAGCTCATCAAGCAATGGTATGATGTCAGCCATTGAAGCATCTGGAGAGGAACTCTCAGCACCATCAGATCCCGAATCTGATGCCTCGTCGTCTTCATCATCACCACTATCACCATTATCATCTGCCCCTTGATCAACAGGCTTCCATGCTGAACCTCCATGTTTTTCCAGAGAGCCAACTGCATCCTCTGGCAACTTGTCTTTCTCCAATTCAGTGCCATCTTCCTCCTCCTCATCCGTGTGCTGAATCTGTGAGTAGTGATTGTCCATAACTTGCCGCACATTGTGTGTCTCTTCATTCAGGTATTCAACGTCAATATTCTTGTGCTCAAATCCTCTACTGAACGATTCAATCGTTGCTTCCTCAGTTACCCTCTCCAGAAAACTCGTTCTGGTGATAGATGCACCTTCATCAGCCGAGCTATTATTAATATCCGAACTTGCTTCCTTGTGTATCGCACTAGATGTGAACACCTCCTCCTGCTTCTCATGCTCATGCTCATGCTCATGCTCATGCTCATGCTTGTGCTCGTGCTTAAGGTCCTGCTTAGTGTAGTACCTCTCCGAATCATCATCAAAACTCCTATCTTTGGCAACAACTACAGTATCCGATCCAAGGAACACAGTTGATTTCAAAGACTTGTGGGTGGTGGTGGTAGTATTGGTGGTGATAGTGGGTGTTGTGGATACTGGCTCTTCTTTATCGATTTCGGGCAGGTTAGGCTGCCCGAAACTCAAGAGAGTGGCAAGCAAAAGAGCAGTGGAGATAATAACAGGGGAAGCAGAAAGAAAAAGGAAGAAGAGAAAAGGAAACGATCTATACATAAAAATGAAAAATAACACCATACCCACCAAAAATGGATGCCTTCCTACTGATCTGAAACAAATTCTTGCTGAAACCCTCACCAAATTCCTCACCATTTCCAACCCCATTTTTAATGCAGCTTGAACTGCATTAAAAAGAAAAACA
Source organism: Lobelia cardinalis (assembly GCA_028566635.1). Lineage (NCBI taxonomy): Eukaryota > Viridiplantae > Streptophyta > Magnoliopsida > Asterales > Campanulaceae > Lobelia > Lobelia cardinalis. Next base: position 5,029,149 of record JAOWAN010000014.1, read on the forward strand.
CCCATAAATTAACTAATCAATTCAAAACAATCCAGTAGGGATTACAGCAAATGATCGTTCATCGTCATATGATCAAATCAAATAATCAATTAAAACAAGAGCAACCCATTAAAGATTAAATGATGAGAACACGATAGATAGCAATAAAGTACCTCAGAGCAAGAGAGACAAAACTGATTGATTGAAAGAAATGGTAGGAAAATCTTCTTGAAACCCTCTCTTTTTTTCTGTCAGTAAATAAAGCCAGGGTGAGGAATTGGACGAATGTTTTTTTGACCCAATTCGATGCCTGAATGCGTATTACCAATCTCCTCTCCTCTCCAGCTTTGAAATTTTCTCTTTTTTCCCACACAGCTCACCTCGCCATGGTTAGCTTACTTTTCTTTTTCCTTTTCCCGTCTCCTCCCTTTTTTTCTTTCTTTCAGACTCTGATGAGTTGTAAAAGGTCGTAGGAATTGGGCGGTGGGGAATCTATGAATTGCTAAAATCAAGTAAAATTATGCTAATTTCGTGCTAACATGAGCGTTAAATTTTATTCATCCTCATGTTATATAAAGTGCTGGCTTGAATAATTATTGATTAAAATCTGTAAAAAAAAAATTGTTTCCAACATTTCTCTTTCTTTGTTGATATTGATTTCCTTTTGTCTAAAATGGAAATGAAAATGGACCATGTTATTCCCCAAGAAAATTAAAGTGGCTAGCATAGTTTTAAAAGATTTATAATTGATGGAAGAATTTTGCTAACATGTCCCCTTGTGATACGTGATAATAAATTAAAAATAGAAATTATTATATTGAGAAAAAAAAAAGTGCAATAACGAGGGTTTTCGATGAATTGACTATTGAGAAAGATCTCGGTAAATAATTTTTATTTTTTATTTTAACAAACAAATGAATTGGATCTACAAAAAATCAAGAAATGAGAAAAATGGTCATTTTATCCCCATCGAATAAACAAAAGGGAAAAGAATCGAAAAGAAAACCCGAAAAGGAGTAAGTATACTATGTCTATAATATTATTTCCTCCATTTCACAATAGTTGGTCTCTTGAAAATAAGAAATTGTTTCAAAATAGTTGATGTATAATGTATTAAACATTTTGGCTATATTTTCTCTAAATTGCCCTTTTATCTAATTCAAGACTAAAAAACAATTAAAGTCTTAAAAGTTAATTAGAGAAAAATTTGAAGAGACTTCATATGTAAAAAATGGCAAAAATACAAAATTAGGAGATACTTAATGCTCTCCTTGATTATTGTAATCAAACTTTAAACATCAACTATTGTGAAATGAAGGGAGTACAATTTAAATAGCACTAGATTTTATAGTGTTCGACAATTGGCACTTACGAGTATCCGTATCTTTAAAATGCTTCAAGATTCTGTCATTCGAGAATATTCACGAACAGTTCTTTCTCGATGTAAACCAATAAACTGTCATTCAAATATTTATCCTCCATCATATTTCGCAGCTCTGTCTTGACATGTTTCATTGCAGAAAAGACTCTCTCAACAGATGCAATCGCTACAGGTAAGAGCAAGACCAATTCAATCAAACGATAGACTAATGGAAACATTCTATATTTCTTAGTTTCAACCATCTTCTTTAATAGACTATTGATATCTTCAATATCGGAGAATCGTGCATCAATTCTCATAGAGTCAACACATGTTTGAAGTTCTTGAGACATCCTTAGAAGTTTCATCGATGAGTAGTATTTTGGATAAAGCTTCACAAGATGAATAAGTTTGTCACAATTGAAGTTAAAAAAATAATTTCTTGGATCAAAGCATGCCATACACTTAAGCAATTGTGTACGTGATTCAGAGAAACGATCCCCCATCTCTTGTATAATAGAGTCAACAACCTATTTATAGTAAAACAAAAGCAAATTAATATAATTTTAATTTTAATAAAGTAAATAGAAAAGGTAGTAAATTCTCTTACCTGATAAAAAAATTCAACACGATAATGATGTTAGTTAGTGATGTTCATGCCATCTCTCTTGAGGCAAACCCGACTAGGAACAATGTAATTCATCTTAATAATATCAATTTCATTAGCCTCACAAAAAGTATTCACTTCTTGCTGTAAATTATCTAATTATGATTATCGAAATGTTTGCAATTCTTCATTCATAATCATGATCTCATTAACTGCATTGACAATATCTTGCTCTTTTTTTTTGTAAGACTAGGGATAATGGGTGAATGATAGCCAACAAATGTTTCATCAACATCACTGTAAATACAAACTCATAACTTTGTATCTTTTGCAGCAAACGTAGACGTCTCCCCCTTACTTTGACATCAACTCCATCATTTAATATATTCTCAAGCACTAATTTTATCATCGAGTGCCACATAGCTTTAAGACGAAGTATAGTAGTATAATGAGATCCCCAATGAGTGTCACCCAGTTTACGTAAGGAGGTTTCTTGATTTTTGCCTCTTCCTGAACCGATTTCCCCACTCTCCATTCTTTCAACTAGTTATCATGTTCGAATTGTCAAAGTCTATCTGCTCTTTTTCACAAGAAGATCTACATACTGTAACAATATCCCCAAGATAATTGAAAAAATTAATAACATATGTACTTACCCTGCATACAGCCACACAGACCAATTGAAGTTGATGAGCAAAATAATGAACATACCATGTTGGTGGATTTTCTTTCAAGATAAATGCTTTCAAACCATTAAATTCACTTCTCATATTTGATGCTTCATCACATCCTTAGCCTCTCAACTTTGACAATGATAATCTCAATTCAAAGAATACAAATTCAATTCCATCTTTCAAACATATCGACGTAGTTTCCTTAAAATGAACCAAATACAAGAATCTTTCTACGACCTCCCCCTTCTTGTTCACATATCCAATCACAATTTCCATTTTCTCCTTTAATGAGCAATCTCGGGACTCATCAACTATTATAGAAAATAAACTATCTCCAAGTTCACCCAATATTTCTAGTCTGGTTTCACCTGCACAAGCATTAATCAAATCCTTCTGAATAGTCGGAGAAGTCATTCGATAATTTCCTGGAGCTTTTTCAAAAGTAACATTAGCAACCTTCTTTTCCTCAAATTGTACCATTGCAACAACGATAAGAAATTTTTCGGGTTCAAGGAAGTTGGTGACTCTTCATGTCCCCTAAAATAATGACCTCACTCCAAGCAATGACGAATAACATCAAGAGATGCAGTCAAACGAATTTGATATGCATTATCTTGTCCTGCAGAACCTCTCTCAATAACATAAGCCTAACTCTGTTCCTGATTCAAAAAATTTATCTATTATTGCTTTGTTGTGTGAAATAGAAGTAGAACCCATATAAGCTCTAAATCTTTCATGAAACTTTTTCCAATTACTAAATCCACTTCCATTATTAGTAAAAATTTCATCCCCCGACGCCAAAGAACCACGCTTGAAAAGATAGCACCAAAAGCAATACGCGGCATCTTTTGACATACTATATTCGAGCCAAGGATAATCGTCGAACCAGATATCTCTAAAACCCCTATTATCTTTTTTTATATTTCTCTTTCGAAAAGTCATGACCTTTTTATTGACAAGGACCTTTAGCTATATATTCTCGCCAAATACGGCCTCAAATACTCACATCAAAGTTATTGATTGGATTTCGCAATCCGAGATCGGAAACAATATCAGTTTCATTAAAATTAACTTGGTTCGACTCCTTATCAACAACAACATGTTCATCCAACCCTCGAGTTTCGTTTCCAACAGTACCACTAGAAGAACCATGTGAAACTCTGGATCATTTCGTTAAAAACTTGTGCATTGAACAACCTAATTCAACAAAATAAAATTGCAATTTAAAATAACATTGTAACTAATGACATTCACATATCAATCACATCTCATGATAATTAATAATTTAATTTTTTATAATTTATTTTTGAAATTAGGGCAAATCATGTAACACGAATCATAAACTGATAATCACTTGCCGCCAAAAATTGATTGATAGCGGCAGCGTGCAACCGTGATAGGCGACGACGACGATCGTAAGGGGCGACTTGGAACAAGATCAAAGTATTTTTATTGGCTGTTGATGTTCGTTTTTTAATAAAGAACTGTTAGCTAGCTTTCAAACGAACTCTGAGTTGCTTTCGTTTTTTTTTTTTTGTTTAGTTTCTTTTTTTCCGAAAAATCAACCAAAACGACGTCGTTTTGGTTTATTTTTTTGGGGAAAAAAGGAAAACCACTTACATTTTTTCGACAGATCTGGGTGAACAGGGGTGGAAATCCGCCATTCTTTTCGGCAAATAATTCATTACTTCAGCGAAATTTCACAACAGTGGGGGTGGCCGCCCACACTCGCTCCCACTTGGATCTGCCCCCCTTTATTACTAATTAAAACTAATAAATGTTAAAAAGAAAGTAAGGAGTAACTAGCTTGAATATAAGTGATTTGCTTAACAAGTAAAAATTAGAATTAAGCCAATGTGCGAGTGTGTGCAACAAAATTAAAGAGATTAGTTTAAAGAGAGTCGATGATGTCAATTTTACAATAAAGAAACAATGAGGACAGTGTAACAAGCAGATGAGTATGAATATATATGAAATGTAAGGATATTCATTTGGGAGCTTGAGAGTTAGATATATTTAACATAAGTTATTTTCAAGTGGTTTCAAGTAACATGAACTACGTCCGTCCCTTGTTGTCCTTTAACACACGATGCTTATTTTCTTATTAATATCAATCTCTTTTACAAGTTAAGAAACTTCCAAAATTTGTGTCACGATAGTACCCTCAGTTGTGCAGATAAAAAATCACTAGAAATAATACATAATGCTTCTCAAAATACTTCTAAAACAAGTAGTGTGAAGCCTTATATAAACAGAAGAGAAGCTTGATCTTGAACAAAGCAGAATGGTTATGAGAAGTCTTCAAATATGGCTTGTGAATAAATGAAGATTTGAGAAATGTTCTATGCATATCTTTTAACTGAGCTTCTAGGCTAGTATGAAGATTCTCAAAAACTTAATGAAGACTCCAAACTGGCTTGTATTTATAGGCGTAAGAAGTAGAGATGTTGAAGTTAAAGATTTTTATGTTCCCCTTTTTGACTCCGTTTTTCAAAAGCATTCTTGATCGATCCAAGTAACATGTCCTTTTGACTGTGGATCAATCAGCTAATGTCTTCTGTATTATTGTCTAGTCCACGTAGCCTTCTTATTCCTTATATTAACTTAATTTGATTTCTGTTTTGCAGGATTCTGTGCACATTCATATTAGCTATTGGTTCAGATGACTTGATTGTTGATGAATACAAAAGTTGCTGGCTTGAACTCCTGATTGAGGAAGCATCTTTGATCAAGTTCTTATTATGAAAGGACATGAAGAAGATTCATTAATCTTTGATTAGAATGAAATGAAGTCTCAAGACTTTTGAAATGAGTTATAGTTGTTGAAACTCAACGACTAACTTTAATAGGCTTTTTAGATATAACTTTGTAAGAGTACTTATATATGTTAGATAATCTTTTATAGAAGAATATTTATTGTTTTGAGTGTACCCAATTAATAAAGGGTGCTGTTATTTACACACTCCAATTTTACTAAGTTTACACTTTTTATTTTATTTTTTAAAAATATCTTTTATAAAATTACTATAACATCCATCTAATAAAAGTCAAATGTTAAAACATCATAAATCTGTTAAATACACTCTCCCCTCTCGTTCTCTCTCGTCT
>JAOWAN010000014.1:5048285-5061011 GCA_028566635.1 Lobelia cardinalis
TCTTTCAAATCACATTAATTACGGAATTTATTCTCTCACCGAAAATCAAGGCAGAAATTAATGGATGGTTTTGGGTTAACAAAAAACCTCAAATCTCACTCTCGACTGTCACTTACTTTTTATGGAGAATGAGATACACATACTGGAGTGGCACACAGTATTAGAAGCGCCTATGAACTTAAAATAATTTTCACAAATTCATCCTCTCTAAATAGTGGGTTCTATTTATATCACTCTCCAAACTAGCCACTTCAATGATTCATCTTACTCCTCTCCAAAATTTGTATCTCATTGCATGAAATTGATAAACTAATTTATTTTTAATATACAAATCTAATCAAATTTATTTTTTAATATTTAAATTTTAGTATTTTTTATTTAAACTAATTTATTATAATAAAAAGGAAATGAAAGAAAAAATATAGATTACGATTATAAAAAAAATACACATGAACATAAGGGATTGAATTGTAAAAAAGATTTAAGTAAAATAATTAAAAAGTTTTACAAATTAAAGTGTAAAAAAAAAGTGTAAACAAAATACACAACAAGAAATCAATTGATACAAAAGAGAAAAAAGAAAAGAAAAAAAAAAGACAAGCAAGGCTCCTTAAAGAGCTCCTATTGGAAAGGGAGGGGTTGAGTTGGCATTTGGAGAGGGGGAGCCAAAGCCCACCACAGCAACAAGACTCTCCAAAATTTAGAGAGCTGACACTAAGGGCATCTTTAACGAAGGGAAGGGTACTATTTACCCCTCCTTCCTTCCTCTCTTCGCCACATCAGCTTTTATATTAAAATACATTACCTCTCCACTACCTCATCTCCATACTCATATTCATCTCCAACAAAAGTAGTACTATTTTTTGTCCCACTTCATTATTTTATTATTACATCCTTTTTATTCTAAATTTATTAAAATTATTTAGACAATAATAATTATTTAATACAGATAAAATTAATGTAATTATTATTATAAATTATTAAAAATAAATAAATAATATGAATAAATTATTGATATCTATTAAAGAGAATTGGAAAAAAAATATTACATTAATGATTAAAAAAAGAAAAAAAATACATTAATTATAAAACAAAATAAAATTAATACACACGTTTTCATTGATAATTCGATACATGAAATTCAAATGTAAATAAAACTATTCACTATTGTTGAAATGCCAAACATGCTCAATCAAATCCGCTTGTAGTTGTCGATGAATTGATTTGTTACGAAGTGTAATAGAATTTTGAGTATAATTTTTCACATAATTGGCATACTCAGGCAAAAACGAATGGCTCAAATTCGGTTGCGAAGGCGTATCATTAACTTCGGCAAATGCAGAGATGTCACAATAGTTGGCATAAGTGTCTCGCTCGTCTTCAACCGTCATATTGTGCATGACAATGCACGCTCTCATGATGTTACCGAGATCTGACAAATGTCAATATCGTGCTGGGCCACGGACGATTGTAAAACGAGCTTGTAAAACTCCAAACGCGCGTTCAACATCTTTATGGAATGATTCTTGACGTTCTGCGAACAACTTACGTTTGACACCTATAGGATGTGGGATTGATTTCACAAATGTTGAATATTCAGGATAAATGCCGTCAGTTAAATAATATCCTGAAGTATATGCGTTACCATTAACCATGAAATTTACCTTTGGAGCAATTCCTTTAAGCACATCATCAAATACAGGTAATCGGTTCAAGACATTTATGTTGTTGTTGCAACCAGCTACACAAAAAAAAGCATGCCATATCCACAAATCAGGTCCTGCCACAGCTTCGAGAATTATTGATGGAGTACCTTTATATCCACTGGTGTATTGACCCTTCCACGCCGCCGGACAATTTTTCCACGACCAATGCATGCAATCAATACTACCTAATATTCCAGGGAAGCCGCGTGTTTCTGCGTAGTACACAAGTCATTGGACGTCTTCATGGTTTGGTCGTCGCAAATATTCGTTCTTAAAAGTACCACATACGGCTTGACATAATCGTTTCAAACATTCAATTGCAGTTGATTCGCCTATACGCACGTAGTCGTCTACGGCGTCGGCCGGAACACCATACGCTAACATACGGATTGCTGCAGTACATTTTTGCAGTGGTGAGAGACCGAGTCTACCAGAACCATCACGGCGTTGCTGAAAAAATGGATCAATCTCTGTGACTTGATCAACGATTCGAAGGAAGAGATCTCTTCTCATACGAAATCTTCGACGAAATACTTCCACGGAATATGTTGGATTCTCATACCATATTGCGCTTTCCATTTTGGTTGATCACGAAGTAAACATTCCCAATGTCGTTTGTAAGCATTTGATAACTTTTCTTTGTATTTTGCATGAAATATTTAAAATGCACATTTTTCGATGTCGTCTTCACTCCAACCACTTAAAGCATTTCGACTGGCTTCCTCATACCATGCACCCCATGCATTAGCTGATGTACTGATCAATTCCCACCGTTTGCGTAGTGCCTGAGGGGAATGCTCCGCAAGTTGTGGCTTCTCAGCAACCACGTACTCTTTTATGCAACCCCAAAAAAGTTGTACGAGTTTGGTTAATGTTTGTAACTGGATCTAATGAAGTGTTTAACCAAACACTAACCAGAATTTTATCTCCATCATATGACCACTTGAACGCTTTCTTAGGCAGATTAACTCCTTCATCTTCATTTTCATTGAAACTCTCCCTTGTCATTGGAGAATTAGAAGTTGGAATATTCGATCGAGATTGAAATTCCGGATTGCACAAACCAAAATTTGGTTTTTGCATACAAAAGCCGAAATTTGTTGAAAATTGTGGTGGAATATTGAGGTTATACTGGTTAGGTTGATTTGGCTGAGGATAATGATACAAGGAATTTGAGGGATTAGGATATTGATACGGAGGATTTAAGGAATTTTGTTGGAACCATGGATTGAAACCATATTGGTTAGGATCCATTAAACAAAGAAGAAGAAGAAGAACTGATGTGTGATTTTACAAAAGGAAGTGTAACCTATTTATACTAAAAATTTAAGAGTATATATAATAATCCAAGGGTTAAAAACAGAGAAAATCGAAGAAATTGCATCCGACGGTTGATATCTAGATAAAAAATCTAAAATAAATAATATTATCCAAAATTAAATTTTCCCCCATTTTCTATTTTTAAATTAATATTATGCCATTTTAACGTTAAAAAAATAAAATTAATATAATTTTATTTTCAAAATAACTATTAAAAAAAGACAAAATATTAATTATAATAAAAATATGTATAAATTTTATTGTGGTATTTATAAATTTATTAATGAATTTATAAATTATATAAGATAAAAGAAATATAAATATAAATAATATATATATCTTTTATCTTATCACAAAAAAAAAAACTATTTGGGATAATCCAATCCAAGTAGCTCATTCTCATTAGTTGGACAATACTCCTCCCTTCTTCCCATTCGCGGCCCACTACCCCTCCGCCAAAAATTCGGAAGAAGCCCTCCTCTTCCACTCCTCCTCCCCATCTCCTTTTGCTGCACGGACCACTCCCTCTCCCCTCCCCCTACTAGTACCCTTGTCGGAGATGGCCTAAGAGTGGGTTTAGAGAGCCCACTAGTGATGCTCTTAGGAGTGCTTTAGAGAGCCAAAGTTTGTTTTGTGTGCGTGTGTTTTTTTTTTTTTGTGAAATGAAAAAAACATCTCCACAATTATGATCACGTTTCATTCCTTTTCTTTTGTTAAACCAATTTCTACAATTAATCATCACTTTTTATTTTTATATATTACTTTCACATATTATTCTAATTGTATTCATATTCATGTTTTACATATAAATTTATATATATATATTTAATATTGTATTATATTAAAAAATACATTTATCAAACATGATAAATTATATAAATTAGTTTAAAATACAATAATACTAAAATTTAAATATTAAAAATATTTTAAATATCAAATTTGTAAGTTATTAAATTTTATAAAAAATATTTTTTAATACAATGGGACCCAATTTTGGGAGAGAAGTAAAATTAATGAACAATTTGAGTAGTTTTAATTTGGAGAGTGATGTAAATGAGACCTATGATTTGGAGAGGGTAAAATTGATGATGTGTCATATGAGTAGTTTTAAAATGAACAGTAAAAAAATTAATAATTTTTTCAGAAATCAAATATTTTCAAAATCGACAAAAAAAATCCATCGTCCAAACAAACCCTTTGTGTTCTACTTGATTTGTTCATAGTGAAATTGTTTATTCGTCGCCCATAATTTTTTACTCCTCATATTTTTGAATTTTTATCTTAATTTATTTTTTGCACATGTATTATCTCGTATTTAGTTGATTTGATATCTTACAATCAGCATAGTATATCAATCTGATCCTAATAGTAACGCTTAAAGTGAATAAATAAAATAAAATAACAAAAATTAATTTATAGGAAGCGTCTAGTGTGTGAATGATCGTACCTTGAGAATGATCAAATTATAAAAATTTACGATTCAATGGTATGATATATAGTAAATAACATATCAATGTATAATAAATGTTATAAAATTGAATAATGTCAAATTAGGTAATTTTAAAAATTATGGAACATGTTAAAAAATTATAAACATAAAAGTGTACAATTTAATCGTAAAACTTTATTATTTAATTATAAAAGTGAGTTTACACTTTCACGTCTACTTATATTGCTTATTAAAATAAATATAAAAATGTGCCATTAAATCCTAAATTTATAGGATTCGATTGTAACCTCCTGTAAATGTGAATAAATCGATTAAACATAATCAAAGTGAAACCACTTGGGACTTTGGAGTAGGGGTGATCATGGTTTGATTTGGTTCGATTTTGGTCACTTTTGATCAAAATCGCAATCAAATCAATAGTTCGGTTTTATCATTTTTCAAAATTGAAATCAACCCAAAAATATGAAAAATTAATTCTTTGGTTTTACATTTTTTGATTCAATTTTTATAAATGTTCGATTTTCTAAAAGAATTTATGTAATTCTCAAATTTTAATAGGTGATAGAACAAATTCATAGAGTCGAGATTTTTAATCACAATTTTTTTTTTATGATTCAATTTACAAAATTTAAGTGAACAAATTCTCCATTTGAAAGTTTAATAAGAAAAAATCGAAAGTAAAAGGAAAAGAGTGAAAATTTATGTAAATACAATATACTAAATATTATAAGATATAAATGCATTGATAATATAAGTATATATAATTAATTAATTAAGTAAAAAATAAATAAATATATAGTACTAATATTATTTCGGTTCGGTTCGGTTTGAAAAGTGTAATATCACGGCTAAACCACAACCAAACCAATATTCTCGGTTTTGATAGTTTTAGAAACCGAAACCAAACCAATATATTGGTTCATTTTTTTTGTTCGATTTCGTTGGTTTGGTTCGATTTTACAATTTTTTTTTGCTCAGCCCTAGTTTGGAGACCTCAATTTAGAGCATCCACAACCATGACTTTGGTCATGGCTTTCTCTCACTTTCACATCATTTTTTTCTCTCCTCCACGTCATCATCATCAATAACTATAACTTTACACATTTTCTTCCCCATTCATAACAAAAGTCATGAGTTTCTCTCTCCTACTTTTACTATATCCTACCATAATTTCTCTTTCTTAATTATTTATATAATAACAAACAAACAAATGAATTTATTATTTATTATTATATTATTACTTAAACTAAATTCGATAATAATAATAAATTAGAATTTTACATTACAATTTAAATTATAAATTTTGTAAAAATAATTTTTTTATCAGAGTAAATATTAAATAAATATATTAACAAAAATAATAAAATCAAGCTAAAAATAATTTCAAATTGGAATACTATTAAAATAACATTATTTACATTACATTTGAATTTGATTGAGAATGTTAAGTATTTTCGTAATTAAGATAATTTAGATCCATAGTTAGAAAATAATTGTAGATGAAATAGATAAACAAAAATTAATAACAAAATTAGCAAATAATAAGAAGAAAGTTTGTGATTTGAAGAAGGAATGCAAAATATAGCAAATGTGGTCTCTTTTTATAATTTGAAAAAGTTAATATTCACTAGTGATTTTTAAAAAAAAAATTATTAAAAAAATAAAATTATGATCATTATAAACTTTAAATGAGATAAAAGTAATTGATAATATAAATGTTAATTTGTTATCGGTGGAAAAAGATTTTTCTCTCTCCTTATTATCTGAAAAAAAGGTGGAAAGAGGCGAAAAACTTCCTGTCATTTGCTATTCATTTTTTTATTTGATCATCCTACTTGGCCAACTAGAAGCTGGTGTGGAGGAATATTCCTGGCATATTCTTTGAGGAATGCAACTCTTGTCGTTGCATGTGCTGTTATGGTGGGCACGGTCACACCCTAAAATTGTCTACACACTCTCACGTGAATACTGGCGCCACTCCAGTGGCGCAGCTAACTTCATTCATTTCCCAATTGCTTTCTTCTTTCCTCCACCTCATATCTCACACTCGCACGTGTCCCTTTTTACCCATATTGTGGCTTCTTTTCTAGCTTTTCCCAATGAGAAAAAAATCCCCTGTAACATCGACTCTGTGCGATTCCGAATATTTTGATTTTGTTTACACTTCAATTCTGAGAGAGTGAGAGCATTGCCCTCTTTTGATCCTTCGAAAACCAAACACAACAAACCAACACAGTCTCAATGCATTTTTGGCTTTTTCTCACTACTCAATCCCCCTCTTCTTGATATTTACATTTCTCCATTCCTTTTTAATTTATTTTTCTCATACCAAGTCATTTCTAGTTCAAGCAAAGGTACCCACTTCTTGCGTTCCTCAGTTTTTCTTTTCTACTTTAGTTGAATTGATAGTTTGTGTTGGTGCTTTTGTTTTGTTATGATTTCATCTCCATTAAACTCAATCTGGGTATCTTTTTTAGGAACACTTCATTTCTGCATTGTGTTCCTCGTACTGTAAACAGTTTGGTGTAGTTTGTTTTTGCTAGATTTTCTGTAATCAAGATTCAAGAAAATGGTCAACTTCGGATTAGTTTCTTATTCACTTGTTTTGTTGTTTTATTTGATTTCTGCATTGTGTACCACTTACTCTATAGTTTGCTTGTAATCAAGAATGTGGTCAATATGTGATTAGTTTCTGATTCAGTTGTTTTCTTAATTTTATGTGGCTAGTGCTTTAAATGTGTTCACTTCACAACTCTATGGAAATCTGATAAACTACCCACTTTACACCTGGTGGGTTTTGCCAGATTTTGGAAAATGATGAATTTTGGATGAAGTAACTCTTAAGCAAAAACAGCAAATTTCTTTTGTTCAATCAACTGGGGTGGCTTTCATGGATTTTAAAGCTAGTTTGGCATGACGGGTTCAATGCCCAAGTTTTATCGTCAGTGCATGTCCGTAAAACTCAATCTTGATTTTCTAAATTACAGTTCTTTATGAATTCTGAATCGTTTAGACTTGTAAAGTACTCCCTCAGACTCAAAAAAGTAGTCACATTGGACAAGTCTAAACTTGTTAATCTTGATTTTTACTTCGCTATATTTCCGTGTGCCCTGTAGTGTATATAATTTTCTGAGTCCAACGCCTGAGATAAATACCATGTTCTCATTGAAAAAAAAAAGTAATAAATGAAAATGACAATGATTATTTATGTCTTATATTAGAGAAGAGGCTATTCTTTTGAGACAAAGTAAAGAGGCAAGTGGTTTTTCTTTAGGATGGAGGGAGTATGACTTTTACTATATTTCTTGTTTTGATGAAAGTAACCTTTCGATTAGTTTCTAGTTCAAATCTTTTAATTTACTGTAGAATCTTGACAATAGAACATGGGTTTTGTCAATTTTGTAAAATTTCAGTTGGCTTTTATTGGTTGTTCGGAGACATGGTGAATCTGGGTTTGTTTTCTGAGAGCAAGTCTACAAAATCAGCAAAGCTCAGCTTTAGGATTCCCTATTATACTCGGTGGGGGCAGAGCCTTCTGGTTTGTGGTTCTGTGCCGGTGCTTGGTTCATGGAATGTGAAGAAAGGTCTTCTTCTGAGCGCTTCTCATCAGGGGGATGACCTCATATGGCTTGGGACACTGGTTGTTCCTGCTGGGTTTGAATGCGAGTACAGTTATTATGTGGTTGATGATGATAGAAACGTGCTGAGATCAGAGATCGGGAATTATAGGAAATTCCTGCTTCCTGATGATGTTCAGGATGGAGCATTGGTGCAGGTTCATGATCTTTGGAAGGTGTAAACCCCCCTCTCTCTCTGAATTATTCCTCCAGTTATTATTATTAACTGGTGTCATACAGCTAACTGGATTCTCTGTTGTAACTATTACAAGCATTTCTTTGCTAACTAGAAAATAGCAATACCAGACTTGCAATGCTTATGCTTTCTTTTCTTCTCCTTGAGTTTTTAGATCTCATGTTTAACAATGGAATGAAGTCCAACTTTTGATTGTGAAATTTTGACTACATAAAACACGTCCAGAAAAAAGGAGAAAGAAAAATAGATAAAAAGTGATGAATTATTTAGCGCTTTTAATATATACGCTTTGTTGTCTGTTGTTTCAAGGATCGGTTCATTTTTACCTGGCATCAATGCTAGACTAAATATTACTTTCTTATCAATGATATGGGAGGCAATCTAGTGACTAACTAACTAATACCAAGTGATCATGTGGCCAAATGGTCCCAACCCTCTTCTCTAAAGTGGGAGGTTGGGCGTTCGAGCCTTATAGGAGGCAAAAATTAAAAAAGTTGCTGTTGCGCAAAAAAAATATAGCAACTGACATCTAACAATTAGGGGAACTCAAAGATGTTCCGTAAGTACCAAATATCAAAATTGTTTTGATCGGATTTGAATATCATATTAAACAGTAATCATGATCAATTTTACTTGTATATAGATCGCATTACTCACTCATGTACGGCTCAATGAATGGTTTAACTAATTTACTTGCACCCTTGATGTTTCCTTCTAAGAGGTGGCAGTCCAAACAGAGCTAAAGCTTTTTGGTTAGTGTAGTCTCACTCCATGCTGTCTAATCTAGGAGTTTGAGAAGTACGAGCCGAAAGAAATAATGGTGGTTTGTTCTGAGATACTTACTTGAAAGTCCACAGCCCCTTTTCTCTTCTATTCATGGATGGATTGACATCTTTATGTTATCAGTCAGAAAATCTTGAATGTGAATTGTATTCTAAATGCAGGTAGGCTCTGACAGTCTCCCTTTTAGAAGTGCATTTAAAAATGTTATCTTTCACAAAGGTCGCAATTTGAGTATTGAGACAACTTTAGGGAAAATTCATAATAAGTTGGACCACGAAGGTAACTTTTTCAGGCTGAAAACTGAAAGCTTTTTCCTTTTCCATAAGATTCAATTGTGTGACTGTCATCTAATCTTGGTTCTCTTTTTCTTTCAAATATTTGTTTTAAACAGATTCGATCCTGGTTCAGTTCAAAATCTGCTGCCCAAGCATAGAAGAAAACACATCAGTAAATACCTGTTCTCTATGAGAATGTCTATCGAAAATAAGACTGAAGTTTTACTGTGGTTTAATAATAGATTGAGTTGTACTCTTGCTTTGGTAAATTGTTGCAGATTTATGTGATCGGCAGCCCTTCAAAGCTAGGGCGATGGAAAGTTCAAGATGGACTTAAACTTCAGTATGCTGGTGACTCAATTTGGCTAGCAGATTGTGTATTGCAGAAGGATGATTTTCCTTTGAAATATCCTTTGTGTTTGCTATACTTGTAGTTACTAATTGTCCAATTCTCTCTCTCTCTCTCTCTCTCTCTCTCTCTCTCTCTTTTTCTTAACAACTGCTTCACGTACAAGTACAGTAAATATGGAAAAACTGGAAACTTTTCTTTAGAAGCTGGCCCAAATCGAGACCTTTTTGTCGATTTCTCAACTAGCCAACCAAGTTACATTCTCCTCTCAGATGGCATGATGCGAGTAAGCTGTTGAAAAGAAATTAGTTCTAGGTACACTTTCCCTAAATAAGGAAGTGTGATCTGAGAAGACCAGTCCTGAATTTGCTAATTTGTTTTGTTAAGGAAATGCCATGGCGAGGTGCTGGTGTCGCGATTCCAATGTTCTCTGTTAGGTCGGAGGCTAATGTAGGAGTTGGAGAATTTCTTGATCTGAAGTTACTTGTTGACTGGTCTGTTGAATCCGGCTTCCATTTACTTCAGCTCTTACCCATAAATGATACTTCAGTGCACAAAATGTGGTGGGATTCATATCCTTACAGGTAAGGCCCTTTTAAATCTAAAAGTAAAAGA
Source organism: Lobelia cardinalis (assembly GCA_028566635.1). NCBI lineage: Eukaryota > Viridiplantae > Streptophyta > Magnoliopsida > Asterales > Campanulaceae > Lobelia > Lobelia cardinalis. Next base: position 5,058,597 of record JAOWAN010000014.1, read on the forward strand.
ACTACCATTTTATGTTTGTTAAAGGAGTAGTATGATTTTTATAAGAAATGGTTAATTTGTCACTGTGCTTGTTTCACTGTCATTTGAAGGTGACTGTTGCTGACTATATCTCTGCATAATAGATTCTTCTATCCAGGCTCTTTTTGCACTCAGCTATCTGTTCTTCCTCGTCGTAGTTAGGAATGTACTTGGCACACATCTGCTTTTTCCTTGAATCTTTTTCTTTCTATCATCCTCTTTTTCTTGGAAGTCTTCTGCATTTTGATAGTGCAACCTGGTTATAAACTCCTACAGATTCATATGCCGGAAATAATGTGTTCTGCTCGAAGGAATCTTGTTAAGAAAATGTTGCAAGTTGGGCTATGTCCTGCATTACTTTTAAGACTAGGAACCGCAGCAACTATGTTACCTGAACCTTCATTTTTGCCAAAGTGCCTATGTCAACACGGCAAGACACAGCGTCTGTGGCATTTTTACACTATATTTAGTGAAAAGGATCCAACCCTTATAGCCAAGTCCAGGGAACATAGCTCTGGAATCCAATGGATTTTAATAGCTTATATTGAGCACTACAGATAAAACCCAAATTTATCACTGAAAGGTTTTAGTACTCTGATAACAATCTTACTTTTTTAAAAACAAATTTCTTTTCAGTTTTCTTTATATGCTGGATATTATGCTGATTTGTTTCATTTTGTGATAACTCCGTGTACCATAGCATAATTTGACATATAAATTCAAATAAGCTTTTCAAAGACAAGTCCTAACTCTTAAGTCAGGTTATGTCATCTTAGAATTTTGAATGACTATTTTTTAGTGATAGCACCTATGGATTATCTGTCTCTATTTCCTTGTTAAGTACCCATCTATTTTGCTCTAAGACGTTAAATGTACCTATGGTTTATCCTCACTAGAACATAAAAAATGTACAACCAAATTGAAAATGAGAAGTGTACTAAAATTCAGATTTGTCATAAATCCTATTACGCGCCTGCTTATGTTTTTTCCCTGTTCCTGCCGTCATGTAGCTCTCTGTCAGTATTTGCATTGCACCCTTTATACCTCAGAGTGCAAGCACTTTCAGAAAACATATCTGAGGAGATCAAGGTGGTTACTGGTACCTCTGACATTATATCCAATTTTGATATGGCTTTTATGGATACCTGTTTTACACTTTAAAAGTCACGCTTTGAAGAGATCAAGATGACTTGATTATCCTTATGTAATCTTTGTCGAACACTTTTGGCAGCAAGAGATACAGATCGCGATGAAGCTCCTGGACGGAAAGGTAGTTGTTTTGATAAGAGTTATTATTGCGTTATATCCTTACATAAGCAGTCATAAGATGGTTATATATTTTATTTCAACTTCATTTAATGCAATACCTAATGTGCTAATGTAACCTCTTGAAGCAACAGTTCCCTTAGCCTTTCCTTTTCATATATTGAGCCGCTATAGACTGTTATCACTTGTTCATTTTCCAAAAGTATTTTTTGGTTTCTTGATTTTCTTCTCTCATCCTCTTACATTACTTTCTTAGTCTTTTAAGTCTGTCATCTTAGAAGGTACTTTAGCTGGCTGAAAACCTTTCAGGGAAAATGGATACTCGCTTACTACAAGTTGTTGTTGAAAGATCCATCTAGAAGTACTTTAAACAATATGAAGCTCCTTAATTGATGGTTGTTTTCTTCAAGTTACTGCATTTTGTCTTTAAAGAATTTCACACTTTTACTAAATGTGCTATGACTATGTAAATGGAATCAAGCCCAGATCAATTGTTAGAACTTTTCAGTTTGGGGTGTGGTATAAACCTTAAATCTGGTTTATGAAAGCTGGCCTCTCTGTAAATTTATCAACCCTCACAGTCTGGAGAGCAAACATAATTTTGACACTATCTGCTCAGAACATGGAAATGACATTAGATTTCAGACCAAGGTAATTTAAATTTGTTGTTGACATTATATATATATATATACATATATATATATATATATATTTCTTTATGATAAGAAACTATCAGGTCTACTCCAATTTCTTAAATTGAGATGATTCTTCAGGTAAACAAATATGATAAGTCTCATGCATTTGTATGTTTATACTCTTTGCAGTGAGTTCTGGCTAAGACTGTTAATATAAAGGTGGGAATGCATCTTTGCACATGCTCCAAAAATATATAAGCATATTTTGATATGTGGTCTACATTGTATGTGTCGAAACCGTCGCTATGATCTATCTCTCTATACAACAACAATAACAACAACAATTAAGCCTTTATCCCAAACTAGTTGGGGTCGGCTAAGATGAACTATTGATAGTCCAAAAGTCTCAAAGAAAAGGGTAAGAGAGAAAAGAATAAAAAGAGAAGAGAAGAAGGGGAGGGGAAGAAAGAAAAAAGAGTGTAAAGTATAAATGTAA
>JAOWAN010000014.1:5065693-5077278 GCA_028566635.1 Lobelia cardinalis
TTGGACTATTGATGGTTCATCTTAGCCGACCCCAACTAGTTTGGGATAAAGGCTTTGTTGTTGTTGTTGTTGTTGTATTCTTAGAAGCTTGAGTTATCATTATTGTCATAATCCATACTGTTTCCAGAAGTGACTCATTTTGGGGCAAAGGTATGCATGTAAGTAGTCGATCAACAAGGTACTTATAATTTACTTCCTAATGGGGCACTAATACGAAATACCAAATCTGTACATGTTATTATTCAAAACATAGTAAGGCACTTGTAGTTTACTTCCTAATCCTACACTAATACGGAATACCAAATCCTATACTAATACTCAATAGTCAATGCCAATATATTACTCTTTAACAGTAATATGCTGAAAGTGCTACTGGGGTTTAAAGGTAGAAAACCAGCGGACCATTCCGTTGGTGGTCGTCCTGTTAACATGGTGGAAACTTTGATTCATTCAGAAAATTTAAAGTGCCATTGAAATGTGGCATATCATTTGTGTAGCTTCAGTATCATGCTTTTTGTGCTTTGAAGAAGCCACTAGTATACATGGACTTATTAGGGCAAGCCAAGTGTGCTTTCAAGTAAGCATCTTGATAAGAACAAGGACGTAATCCAGGCTGTGTAGTATCTATCAACTTAACTGGTATGGTGGAAAGACTGGCTTGATATAGGATGTCTTACTATAAATTTGAAGTGCTAAAATTAATGATGATCAGTATGCAGTATGGACCATTGATCTATGGGTGTGGCTAATGATCTTTGTCCTCATGTTTTGAAGCTTGAATCTGTTTCTGCATTATGCTGATTATCAATTTGCCACCATCTCCTCAATTCCTTACATAGTGGTGCACATTTCATAAGAACCTAAAAGAGTGGGACATTTTCTTTGGAAAAGTTCAGCCTATGCTTAGTAAGCTTTTACTTTGGGGAGGGTGGGGAAGGGAGTTGAATGCTGGTAAATTGCTGTGTGCATGATAGTTTTTTACATCAGAATCTTTAACCCAGTTCATGCTGATACTCGAAGAAGAAATGAAAGAAATTACACTTTCATGTGCTTCACTCATATTAAGCTTTGGGTGTCTTCCTGGGTATTTTTATACTGTATTAGGTTGTAGGACTCAAAAGTGCATGATGAAGTGCAATATATTTTCTGCCCTAGGGGAATGATGTTCTTGGAGCGTACTCAACTTAGTTTATTATGCTATGATAAAATTATGTTCTGATGGAATAAGGATCAGTGCAGCACCCTGTAAATAGTGTTTTAATATCCTAGAGGATGTAGAAATCTTGAGAATCGGGCATTGAGCTCAGGGCATTGACCAAGGTATAACTTTTGACAGACAGCAGTTTCTTTTTAAAATCATAATTTACGAGTGAAAAAATTAACCCTGATGACCTTTATGCGTACATTTGGTATCCCAATTTATTTTTCGTACTTTCTAGGGATCCCCTCCCCCCCCCTCTTGTTTCACATATTGGTGTCCTGTTTGATGCTCAGCGAATTTGGTAACGATAGCCCTTACAATTCGTTATCTAGTGAAAACGTCTAATCTGAGCAAGAAAAATAATAATAATAAAAATAATAATAAAAAAGAGAAGGTGAAAACATCTAATTTTTTTGAAGCATAGTTGTTAAAAGCACACCTAGGCCACATGGCTCACATGAAGCTCACTCTTGCGGCTCACGTCGCTTGAGGCGTGCCTTGTGGAAGAACCTTATTACCCGTGCAGAAAGGCTTGTTTCTGGTGTAGACTCTACTCAAGGTTGTAAGCAATATTCGGTAATTGGTCGGTGAAATATGTCCTAGTTTGAAAAATACCCTTAAATAACTGTAACACCATCCAAATATCCTAAAATATGTTTATTTGTGACTGAATTTCAATTGATTTAAACTATGCTCCTCACTTGCTTGAAGCCCGCGCCTTGTCTTGCGCCTTGCGTCTAAGGCCGCAGAGGTCTTTTGCACGTAAATATGCCTTTGGCTTTTAATAACTTGATTTGAAGGACCATAGTTTTATCTTTCCAAAGAATTTTGAAACTGATAAAATATGTACCCAGACTTGCAAAACTTTATGGTTAGGGGATATGTTTGTTATTCTTTCCATTGCGTCCCTCATTGTATTAGGTTCCAAATTCCTGGCATCTCTGGCTTCTCATTACTGCTAATCATCATTTCTTCTGTTATTTCACATTTGTCTTTTAGAAAGTAACTCCCACCTTAAATCAATATAGTTCAAGGAGGACTGCAACACTGAGAAAAAAATTGCTGCCAAGTTGAAGTCATGTGTGGAAAGGTCATTGTTCTTGGAGACTGAAGAAAAATTACGTCGCGATCTTTTTGATATTCAGCAGGTAGGCATGTCATGAATAATTAAAATTTGTTTCCCCTCATACTTCTTTCCACTCATTCACAAGGTGTTGTCGCTTTGCGTTGGATATCGTGTATGTATGCTTTCTTTTTAACCCTTTGTTTCTGTGGCAGAACATAGTCCTTATCAGAGATCCCGAGAATCCTAGAAATTTCTATCCTCGTTTTAACCTTGAAGATACATCGAGTTTCAAAGACTTGAATGAGCACAGGTACGGATATTTTTTTGGGTAGGAAAACCATCTTAGGACTCGATCAGTTGCACTTCACGCCCAGCAAACCCCCCCCCCCCAACTACAATTACCCTCTTGATTGCTTGCGCATTTTATTATTCCATTCTCATTATTCATTCTCGATATTCCAACTACTTTTTTGCAACACTTTTCACTATTCACGGACCTCACAAATTTTTATTCCACTCACCACTCAAATTCTCTCTTTTCCTCTCTCATTGTAGGAGACTGTTGTAAACATCAAATCATGTCTAACAAATAATCCATTTTAACCACAATAATCTACCCAAACCAGAAACAACAAAACTTGATATATGGTGCTCAAAATATTGTTTGTGATCTCGTTTTTGAGATCTCTCTCTCTCTCTCTCTCTCTCTCTCTCTCTCTCTCTCTCTCTCTCTCTCCCCCTCTTTAGAGGAGCACACCCCTGATTTTGAGATAAGCTCAAAACTGGCTCTTGCTTATAATAACATCCACTGGCCACTGCGATATGCTAAAAAGGCGTGGCTTTTTTTATTTTAAATAGTCTTCTGGATTAAGCCATGCCAATAATATGTAAAAGTCTATTGACGGCTACATTTTTGTTAATGCACCCCTCAGCTGTAGATCCGTCTCTCTTACCTAAGATATCTTTTGTGACTATTAATTTTTGAAAGGTCTGCCGGTCCTCTTCTCTTCTGTCTAGTCAAGTAGACAGCAATTCTTAAATGTTTGTGATCACTGTACTTGATCACTTTCTGCTGTTGCGTCCCTCTGTACAATGTAGTAGAGGGTGCTGTATTGATGGTGGATTCTGCTGCCAGCTGTCCACATTTGAACATCAAGCTTGTTCATATTTCTGTCAGTCTATGGCAACTGTGAAGTAGATGCGGTGGTTTCAGTGCATTTTCTGCAGAAACATAATTTGAACTATCATAAGTCTTTTCTTGTCAGTGTTCCTGAGCTTTCCATTCCTGGCTTGTTGGTTAACCTGCCTTTCATAGCCACCTCTGAGATGAAGCTCAAACATGGGGTTACTTTTGGAACCATACGATGTGAAGCCAGCTGCTTGAGCAATAGCTTGCTGAAGTGATGCCCAAAGCTTAAGCATCGGCTGTGTTCTCCACTTCAGTATATATTTTCTCTCTCCAGATTAGAGATGAAGACATTGGAAGTCTCTCTTTAACCTAATCATGTCAGACAGTGATATTGCATGGTTGCATCCCATGGGTTCAAGAAATTTGCATTCTGTCCCAGGCATGTGGGTTATATGATCTCAATATTTGGGTCCTTGGTTATGAATCCAGTGGGCACCCTGGAGTCAAACTTTAAACTTGCACTTTGCCTATTATCAAATTTGAAATTTGTTATTTATCTGTCTCAAAAATGGGGAAAACACAAGGAAAATGTATCGTGCAGATTACTTCAGATCTTAAGCTTGTTTTTTAGTCATACAATTCATGTTTGTACGATAATTAATGGGCTTTCATTTCAATGATCTTCATCAACAATATTATTACCATGTATGGTCTCATGGATTGTATACAGCAAAAATGTTATGAGGAGACTATACTACGATTACTATTTCCATCGCCAAGAAAATCTATGGCGGCAAAATGCTATGAAGACTTTGCCTGCCCTCCTAAACGCATCAGATATGCTGGCCTGCGGAGAAGATCTAGGCTTAATTCCTTCTTGTGTTCCTCCTGTATGCTCCCTTTAATCTTTCAAATCCTAATTTCTCCCCTCTCCTTTTACTATATATTTTCAGGCATTCTGCCTCTGTAGATGTATCTTTTGATGACTTTTGTTGCAGGTTATGCAAGAACTAGGTGTAATAGGATTACGTATACAACGTATGCCAAGTGAGCCTGGTTTGGACTTTGGTATTCCTTCTCAATATAGCTACATGACGGTAAGTCCATAAGAATATTCCTCATTTGATACTGTACTGGAATCAGATCTGGGCTGTCATGTTTCCTTGGTAGGCTAATGTGAAATAGTGTTTTGAAGCTCCCTTCTCTTTCTCACAAGAACTTGTGCAGCTACTTTGTAGCACATTCTGTTCATAGCATTTGCACATGAGATTAATTCCAGTAAAGTTGTATTTTCCCTGAGGGCTCGTTTGGTAGGGAACCCGGATAACATTAATTTATACTGAAGGATTAATTTTATCTGGGATAAGATAATCCCCTTAACAAAGTTATCCAACGTTTGGTAGCCTAAGGATAACACAAGGTAACAACATTATCCCACTTTTTATCTAATATTATGTTTTTGGTTGTCAGGATAAATGAGTCATAAACTAGTTTTCCAAATATAGCCCTTGTTAACTGTCCTAAGCTTCTTTTTTCACTGTTATTTTGAAATTTTAATCTGCTTCGTACCTTTTGTTTTAAAACAATATTGTGCCATACAACAATTTATTTTCACTGCCATACAGTTTCTTTATTCTAAGTAAATAACATGTTGCCACACTATTAGTTTTTTTTATTAAAAAACAAAAGATAAACATGCTAGAAAACAAACAGATTATCATCCCTAAAACATGAAACAAATGGAGAAACTGCATCATTTCAACAAGTATTAACATACATAAAAACGTTAAACAGTACTATCTGTATATAAGTATATATAAAGGTAGCCACTAAAATGAGAACCTAAATATCGTAGGAACCGTAGGAACCAATCTCGATCGTTGAATTCCCGAACACGGTAAAAATTTTCGCTAAATTTTTTCACTAAACCCTACAAATTTTCGCTACTGTGTCGACGGTTCCTATGGTTCCTACGATATTTAGGTTCCTACTAGAGCGCCCCCCTTACATATATATATATATATATATATATATATATATATATCAACAAAGCTGCCTATCATGGTACAAAATACAAAGCCAACATACTTATACAACTAACAAAAACAAAGGAAACGCCGATCATAATCTAACTAAACTAGAGAGAAAGCTACAACTATACATCCTTGAGAAAACCGCCTATAAAACCATGACGAGACATGTACAACCAAAAATGTGTATCTGAACGCACAACAGTAGTTTCTCAAGCATCCATTTTGCATTCCGAAACAGTACCTCATTACTAAGCCTCCGTATACATAGAACTGGGAGAAAAGAATACATTTATCATACATGATGGGGACGAACATCCCTGTGGTTGGCGAGCTACAAAAAAAGTGTTAGAAGAAACACAAGTAACAATCAATGCATTATTATGACAGAAACCATTTTGGAGCATGCATGACTGCTTGAGCTTGAGCAACAATTAGTGATGATGCCCTTTCCCTGATTACTTGAAAACTGGTAATCTGGTTCTCTAACTGCAGCAATAGCCATCTCTACATGAGTACAGTTTTGAAAAATTAAAGTTCAAGTAAGGCAAACAAGTCTATCATTATGGACAAAGCATAATGAAAGTAAACATAATCCTACCAAGAAAATGGTTAATCGTGTGTTAGACCCAAACACATGATAAGGATTAATTAGTGTTATCCCCTATTTATCCAGCTACCAAACGAGCCTGAAAGTACAGATTAAGAAAGTGGACTTTCTGAACCATTTTTTCAGGTATGTGCTCCATCATGCCATGACTGTTCTCCCCTGCGTGCTTGGTGGGAGGAAGACGAGGATAGAAGAAGTCAATTTTTCAAAACGGTGGTGGGGTCTGACAAGTTGCCACCCAGTCAGTGTGTTCCTGAAATTGTACATTTTGTCCTGCGCCAGCACGTCGAAGCGCCTTCTATGTGGGCAATTTTCCCTCTGCAGGTAATATAATGATCACATTGATGTTTTATGTTCGAAGCACTCAGAATTGGAGAGAAAGAACAGTTGGCAATTTTGTCAATTTCTCTTCTGCCCCCTGCTTCATAGCAAAGATGACTCGACCAATTAGTTTATAGCTCGAGGAGACTAACTTCAAGGAACAGAGGAAAACAGTAGACAGTATTTCAAGACCTAACTCTCCATCTAATTCAAGATCTAACTCGAGAGGAAAACAGTAGACAGTATTTCAAGATCTAACTCAAGATCTAACTCAACAGAGGAAAACAGTAGACAGTATTTTAAGATCTAACTCAAGAGAGGAAAACAGTAGACAGTAGGTGATAATGATGAAAATGATGATCCAAAGTTATACATATGTTGGTATCAAATATTTCAAGATCTAACTCTCCATCTAATACTTTTGAAACGAGTGTTAGTCTCAAACGTAGAATCACATATGCATGCAGAGTCTCACTGAACATTGATGGAACCAAAGTTGAGAATTGAATTGGCATATGTCGAAATATGTGATAGAGCAAGGAGTTGAACTTCTATTTTTCTGAGCAGGGTAAAGAGAGTTCATGCTTCAGAAATGCAGTGGGATTGAACATAACATCAGATATACTAAATCCTTTAACAAAAAACTAGGAACACTTTCTCTAATATGTCGAGCATCTCTTATATGAGGAAGGTAGAAATCTGGTTGAATGGCTTGGATAAAAAATTATTATTAATCAAAAGAACAAGGGCATTTGTCAGGTAAAAAGCCCCAAGTGTATCTACCAGGATCCATTCTCCGTCACCAAAGAGCTTTGACTCAAGCGGTATCCCCTCCTCTTCTCTAACGGGAGGTCAATGGCTCAAGTTCCGTGAAGGATAAGGGAGAAACTATTATCTCGATAATGTTATCTCCCTCCACTTGATTTGGGCTTAAGTCATATATACTATATTTGTAAACTCTACTTAATAAAAAAATATTAAGGGTTGGGGTAAGGCCTATATCCCCTTCAATCTTTTGCGAAAGGAATAAAAAGGGTCCATTTTTCGTCCATCTCCAGGTCCTGAAAGTTACAAGGATTACAGCAATGCAAAGTTTAAGTTGTACTAAGATGGAGATCCTTTTTTTTTGGCGAAGGTTGGAGGGGACATAGACCTAACCCCAACCCTTATTATTTTTTTAATTAGGTCTTACAAGAGTAACAAGTAGGGCTTAATCCAGGAGATATCTTCAACAAGATATAATTTCTCCTCAATAGTGTGTCTCCGATGAGACTTGAACCCCTAATAGGGAAGAAAAGGGGATACCGCTAGACCTCGTGGTCATTGGTTTTAAAGATGGAGTAGAGTAGCAAATAAGACATAGAAAACTAGGTAAGGAATGAATTGATCATTTGCATGATAAATACTTCAGGATCATGCAATAATCAATATGAATCTTAATTCCTGATCTGTTACACAAGGAATAGTTAGAGGCACCAAATGCATGTAGCTATAACATGTATCAGCTAATGGGAAGTTACGGTACATGAAGAGATGGAAGAACCAAGTCTAATTTTCAACTCCTTGGAATATGCATTCCTTCTTGAAGAAGAAGATGCCGAGTCTCTGTAGGAGTAGAGGATGCAACCTTGGTAGCTTTAAACAAAATGAAAATGGGTACAATCAGAATCACCCTACCTCTACCCCTTTCCTCTCTTCAGGGAAGAGGGGTGTGGTAAGCTTGAAGCATCTGGTAAAATACTTGGGAAGCTTTGGTGTTTCTCCAGTAAAGGCACTGTCAGTTGATCATTACTCATTTCGTTAGGAGATGCCAATTATGAAGCTTAAGGTCATGAAGAAATGCAGCTAAAACAGAAGCAGGATTGTGCATGTGGAAATTCATTTAGGCCATAGGTGATAGGTCTATCAAAGGTAAGAAAGTTAAGCAAAACTTCACATTAAGAACCATGAAAAAGAAAATACAACCTCTTTGCCATTGAGCACAATCATCCTGAAATTCTTTACTGGAATGAAAGCTGCATGCACTACAATCCCATCATCAGTTTTAAGCTTTAAATCTTTAATATTGTATATCTTACACCATCTGTGAGAGAGTTTGAGAAAACCACTACTTTTCTCTGTGTACGTGCATGTCTGTGAGCCTTTTGTGTATTCCATGTAATAGAATGGTGGAAAGTTAGGTAGCTGATTACGTGGCACCAGGGTTATTGCAAATTTAATTCTGTTTGCAAACTATTCATTTCATCTTCCTGAATATTGTTGACAACGTTTGGATAAATGCTACTCTTCTCAGTTCCATCATATGTTTGCACCGTATAGTTCCAACTGCATAGTTTTTGTTTATTTATTTAAATTCTTGTAAGTGAACTATGCTGTATTATGTGAACAGGATTTATTAGCACTAAAAGATGAATATACAACACGCCCTGCAGAAGAGGAGACTATCAATGATCCTACGAATCCTAAGCACTACTGGCGATTCCGTACGTATATCCATCCATTTCCTCTCTTTTTGTTCCATCCTCATCTATTCTTACTGCTTTGATCACATCTAGACAAATAGAAGCCGGTCCACGGGGACTTGAAATATATTAGCCCCCAAGTATACCACCAATCTCAGATTACCCCCTAGAGTGAAATCTGTCCCAACCCGCCCCCTAGGGTTTAAATTCATTTTTTGATAAACCCTAGCCTCATTTCTGTCAGAAACTTAATGGCACAGTAGAACCAAAATGAAAACTTGTCAGGGCTATTATCGTCCAATTAGGTCTGTAAAAATTTGTAAAGGGTATTGTCACGTGGACCACACTAGCATCAAGGTCGATAATACCACTTACAAATTTTTATGAACCTAATTGAACGATAATACAGCCTGACTAGTTTTCAATTTGGTCCGACTGCTTAAGTTTCTAACAAAAATGGGGGTAGGGTGTATTGAAAAATCAATTTAAACCCAAGGGGGGTGGACTGGGACAGATTCGGGTCTAGGGGGTAGTATTGACATTCACCTTAGTTTACTTGCATGCACACAAAAAATTGCAGACTTGTGCATTCCCATACTATTGCAATCTGGGAGTTGGAAGGGTGGATACATTGACATGCTTAATTGCCTTCAAAGTTTTCATGTTACTAGTTAATTGTAGACTTGAACCTGTAGTTTCCTTATGCTATTAGGTGAAAGTTTAATCCTCATTATATAAGTACATGCATCTCTACTTTTCTCAATTAAACCCCCTTCTTCTGAAAAAAGAAAATGAAAAGTGAAAAAGCTTCCTGATATTCAGACTCTTAAAACTACAGAAAGTTGGACATCTAACTTTCAATCTTTCCTTTGTCACTGCATGACTAGATCAGATCGAGTTTCACAAAAAGACACTTCATGAACCACCACATATTAGTTTAAATAGCTAGTTCTTACGAAATTCGAAGTTCAACATTCAGTATTCCTTCAGCAAAAACCTCCATTACCTTGTTTACAACGTCATTATAAGTGTGATTGTATAACGATGAATTCATCAAAATTAAAGTCATTGTTAAAGATGAAAAACACTGTATGAATTACCTCTGGGGTAACCACAGTTCTCTCTCTCTCCTTTCCTGTTAGCGAGCTTCCACTAACGAAAAACTTTCCTTTCAAACTTTTTACGGACGTTCATCTTGTCTGTCAGTAGATTCCGATCATTCCCACAGGTGGATCATCTTTTTCAACTTCCTTTCACATGACTTCTTTCCTTTACTCGTGTTTAAAGAGGTTTTTAGTGGATAATTCAACTCTAGAGTGATTGATTCTGACTCAATTCATTGAAGAATGTTTGAAAGGCAAGTGCTGTTCAAAGAGGTTTTTAGTGGGTAATTCAACTCTAGAGTGATTGATTCTAACTCAAATCATTGAAGAATGTTTGAAAGGGCAAGTGCTGTTAAACTTTGATTTTTGGTTGAAGTGCAACTCATTCAATCCAGATGAAATCTCAAACGTTGATTCCATATATTCTACTCCATCCATCCCAAAATGAAATGCCCTTACCACGAATAATTTAAAATGGGTTGAATCTCAGGTTCGATCCCTTCCCACCCCCTGGGGCCCAAAAAAAAAAAAAAGATGGGTTGAAGAGCAGATTTATGGAAACATAAATGTCAATTTTGAATACATCAATGTAAGTGACATGCCAAAGGTAACAGTTTCTCTTTGCGGGTTGGTCTTACTTAACGATGTAATTTTTCTTCGTTCAGTGTTGAAACTTTTGTGCACTGCTAATGTTTCCTTTGTTTCTCAGGTGTTCACGTGACGATGGAGTCCTTGCTGAAGGATAAAGAGCTCAAAACAGCTATAAAAGATCTTGTACGTGGGAGTGGAAGATCGTATCCTCCTTCCCAAGAAGATGAAGTTCAAGGGTATAATGTAAATGCAACTACTGATGTAGAAGTACCAGAGAAGCTGCAAACAGCAGGTGGACATGAGAAGGTTCCTCTCGCCACCAAAACAAACGGGGTGTCCAAAACAAGTAGCATACAAGTCTTATGAGTTAGCAATCTCATATCACTATCTCCACTTTACAGTCACGGAAGCCCTTGGACTTGAAGAAATAATGTCCGGCAGAGTTGAGCTTTTCTCTGCATAAAACTTCAGTAAAAGCATATGATGTCGATAAGCAAATAAAGAATCACCTGTATTGCATTCCTGAGGGAATGCTCTTCCTCTTTCTTTGCCCTTTACAAACTTCATGTGTGTACCACCATGGATACAACTTAACTGAAAAACCTATTTTTATAAATGGCTAACATTTTATTATAATTTGTTAGTGGTATAAGCATAATAAGTTATTTCTTAAATCTCCCAAAAGTATAGTAAAACTATTTCATAGGATTATATGGAATATATAGAGACTTGTAATTGAAGAATTCTCTTGGTTTGTTTAGAGAAATTATGTCTATGTTGGCGTGTGGATGTATTTTAAGACGTGGTTTTATTATGACTTTTGAATTTTTGTTACATTTGGCAATAAAAAAAAAAAAAAAGTGAGAAGCCGCTTTTCTATATCTATAAATATTAAAAGTCTGGTGAAAACGTCTAACAATCGCCCCATAAGCACGTAACTTTAAATTCCTCAATTTACTTGACTTATTAGTGGCAATTTATACTGAGCTCCTAGGCCCATTAAGTGAATGTTCATTTTTTATAACTAAATGTTCATTTATAATATTTTTATTATTATTTTTGATTTTCTGTT
>JAOWAN010000014.1:5103126-5113645 GCA_028566635.1 Lobelia cardinalis
TCATTATCATATAATCACATTAATACTTTAATTTTAACATTTATACATTTAAAATCTTAAATCTATAACTCATTTATTCAAATATATTATTTATCCTTCATTTTTTAAACTCTTGAGAGCGGACCATTCAAGTCGAGCCTACATCCTCTCCCCCTCACCCTCTCTGTTTGGATGTTCTGCAACGCTTATTTCAATCTATTGGTCTTTTTCCCAAGGCGTGAAGCGTGTTTTCTCCCCGCACCCCCTGTGGAATTAAGGTTAAATTGAAATATATAATAATAATAAAGAGTAAGAATTTAACTGTATAAATATTAAATTTAATATATTAAAGTGATTATATAATTATGGGGGTGAAGTAAGAAATTTGGAACGATAAATAATAAGGATATTTTTGTAGAGACGATTTTTAAAAATTTAGGGCGGTAAATAGCAACGCCCTTCAAAATTATAGTAGGCCCATTGGGTTTTCAAGGCCCAGAAGCATAAGTCCTTGAATTTTGTTATGGAAAGGTGAAACCCACTCGGTTGCGCTAATGTTTATTATGGTTGCACAACACAAGGGAGGCCGCCGTATTAAATTTGAATTTCAAACAATGAAAGACTACCTGCAAAGTCATAGCCCATAACGGGTATATATATTGGTTTTCGTATTTTGTGGGTTACAGAAAAAGGTTCTTTTAGTCCTTCACTTTTTTCCTTTGTCTCCTCCAAGGAGCTGTTGTTTGCTACTTTTCTCACTTTTTCCAGTTTCTTTTTCTCTTGTATAGAGGTTAGTACTCCGAAGATCGAGCTTTCTCTTATATTTCTTCCCAAAATTGCAAGCTCCGCAATCAATGATCAGTTAAGTGTACCGCACAAGTAAACAGCAAAATCAATCGCATGCCTAAATTATGCGCTTGTACACCAATTATTATGTATAAATATGTACTACGCACAATTAATTTTGCGGTTGTCAAATGCAATATTGTTAGCACTGCTCATTTCTTATTTGAGAATAGGACACACGACATGAAAAAGGACATGATTCTGTGCATGCCGAAAATATCAACATATATCGTAATTTCTTACTACAGACATAATTTATAATAATGTATATCATCTCCCTAAAGCTCGAACTTATGACATCATGGAGTAGAAGAATGAATTCATTTTTCGATAGATAAAATTCATTTTTTCGGAAAGCGCGTATGATTCAATGATGAAATCTCTCTTAAGATGAACCCTTTCACATGATCATATAACTCACATCGTCAAAGTTGATGAGTATAAAGTTGGCGTGCTTTATTTCCTTTGGTTATAATGGAAGTGTGTTTAATCGCCCAGATTTGTTTATTCTTCCTACTTCTAACAAACATAATTTTACTTTTATTTATGGATTTTGGCACTTTAATCCTCCAAGTTCTATTCATATCCCTTCCGTCCTTCAATTGTTTTCATGTATTAACTGTGTTGATAGGGGGAGAGTGGTGTGAATTATTAGTCATTGAGGCACTCATATTGTAGCTAACTGCAACTGCAACAGGTATTGAGTTTAAAGTAGATATATAAAACTGTAAATTAGGTCCCCAATCAATGAGTCTGTCATTAAATAGTTTTTTGTTTAAATATTTTTGGTCAAATTTCCGAAAATTTGTTCAATCTTTTTTAGAATTAACTTATTGATGCAAAATTATAAAAAAAAAATTCTATGGTAAATAAAATTGTAATCATAAATTAGGTTAACATTACCAAAAGAAAAAAAAAAGACGTTCATTTAGGGACGAAGGAAGTAGTTAGATAGCGAATTATGGCATAGAATATGAATGCTAACTGATAGTGTTGAGTTGCTTACTCTCTTGATCTTGTATGCTTAATACCTAATTTTCCATTGTTATTTCTTTTCCACTATGGAGCTAAGTCACTTAAATGAAACTTCAAGGGTCAAAAACTACAACGTATTCATAATTTAGGGTGAAGAAGCATGATTAACACTAATGACTCGAGCACTCCATTGATCCATTCCATTCTGTGCACCTTTTAAGGCCCGTCTCTCTCTTTTTTCTTTTTAAAACTTTTTTTTTTTTGGGCCCAAGGGGTATTGAAAGAGATCGAACTTGAGACCTTAGATATCACTGAGACCCCTTGATTCCCTTTTAAGGCCCGTCTCTACTTACATGATTCTGCATTTTTGGTGTTAATTATTTCTTGTAGCATCCTTCCTATAATTAGGGCTTATATAATATGGCACGATGGCAGCAACTTTATCCGACATAATTACACAAAAATATGAACTCCTGACCCCCAAAAGGCAATAATTGAGATTTAAGAAAACATTACTACCCAAAAAACTGATTAGATCACTACTTGGGGGGTTTAAAGAGTTGCAAACATGAACTATGAACCAAGTTAGATGGTAATGTGTAAGTAATGAATTCGGATCGATCTATCCCAGTTTGTGTCACATTCTGTGTACCACTACTCACATAGTGGGACACAGAGTGAGACATAAAGTGAGATAGAAGATCATCTCTCGTAAATAATGAGATCTAGTCTGAAACTTAGATTTGCTAGATATGACCAAGATTGAGGGTACAAACTTACTTCTAATCTATGTGGGATGGAGTTTCACAATCAAAATTAAAGAAACATGGATGAATTGATAATTCATTTTCACTTTTACTGGTCATCGAACACAAGACAGGTCATGTACATAGTTGAAAGTGATGAGCCTGATGTATATATGTTATTGAAGAACTCAAGAATTTCAAGCACTTTAAAAAAATACTCTGACATTGTCCATAGATATTTCTATTCTATCTATCCAGGTTTATTTCATATCCATTGGTGATTGGACAAACTTTTTTTTTTAAAAAAAAAGGATAGCCTAATTGTGTTGTGCTTTTAAGAGATCCTACTGTACTGGCTTCTCATTAAGATTAAGCTTTTCTTTGACTGATAATTAATGTAAGTTCTTAATCTGTTACTAGTCCTATGAGATGGGAGTCTTTTGAGACATGCTCAGATCTTCTGTCCTATTTGGTATCTCATTTCTAAAATTTCATCTCATTCGTTTAAAAAGATGATCATAAAATTTTAAATTTTAGCGAATTTTAGCATGTATATCAATTTTTAAAAATTAGGAAACAAGAGATGAAACACTAATGGGACAAAAAATCTCAATTCTTTCAAGATTACTCCTTTTGAAAGTTCAGTTAATTAGTTATTAGTTTGATAACAAAGTTGAATATGACCTCATTCTCTGAAGGAGTAAAAGTAAATCGGTCCCTCCATCTTGCTTAAATTATGCTCTCTTCACCCCAAAATATTTTTCATAATTTTCTCACCATTATGAATAACACTCGGTCAATTTCCTTTTAATTGTCCTAAAAGCGATATTTTCTCCTCAAAACATCATGAATAATTAAATTAAAATGGATGAAAAGAGTAGATGACAATGTACGAAAATAATAATAAATAAATAAATAATCTAAAAGGGGAATGCGAATGGGTTCCTATTAAGTTTCTGAGATGAGGATCTGGGTTCTAAGTTTCTACAGCCCTCCACCGTTTTCTCGCCCCGCTCCAAATCCTTCTTTAAACACCAAAAGAACTCTCTAATCTAAGGCAACCCCATTACCAGTAAAGAAAATACAAGTATGTGTGCACATGGTAAAGGTGAAATTAAAAGAAAATAATAATAATAATGGAAGCAAAAGCTTAATGGAAGAAATCAATGATGATGCTAACCTCCCACCTTCCAAGCTCTTCCTTCAATCCAACTCTTCTCAAAAGCCTCAATCTCTCTTTCCTGATCATCTAGCTAGCTCTCCCCATTCCCACTTCTAGCTGGCTGGCTCTGTATAGCTCAAGTTCTACCAAACCCAATCCTTCAAACTCAAGAAACCCCCCCAAGTTTTTGGTTTAATTTTTTGTGGGCAAACTATGACAGAAATATTAATGCAATCCCCATCTCATCACAACTTGCCTTGTTCTCCAAGCTCCATACCTACAGATTATTACAATGATGGGCTACTCCACCAAACTGGCCATCACAATCACCCCGAGTATAATTCGACCCTTTTTAGCTCTCCCCATTCGTATCCTGTAGCCGTATGCTGTGGTGAAAATACGGTACTGGTGGATGATCTGCAGGAGTGTACTGTAGGGAGGAAGAGGAGAGAGAGGGATCAGGCCGAGGCTGCGGGCGATCATCAAGTGTCGCTGTTGGCTGTTTTTGTGACTGTGTTCCGGAAGTCGTTGTTGGTCGCTTGTAGGAGTGCTGAGAGTTTCGAGCAAGAGATGTCGAGTATGGAGATTGGGTTGCCTACAAATGTCAGGCATGTTGCGCATGTTACGTTTGATCGTTTTAATGGATTTCTTGGTCTGCCTGTTGAATTTGAACCTGAAGTTCCCAGGAGGCCTCCTAGTGCCAGGTCTGTCTATAATCTTTTCATGAGCATCAGATTTATCATCTGTGGCGGTGTGTGTATTTGTGTTGGTTCTTTGAGGGATTGGGAAATGGGAATGGGTCATTTTTTGTTTTCTTCATTTCAAATTGTGTGTGTGTGTTGGGATGTGTATTATATTACTATCCCACGTCAGAAACTAACAAATGACTTAATCAAAATCCTGGTTATTTCTCCCATTATCGGTTGATTTTGAGATAGAAGTCCAGACTTTTATATGGTATCAGAGCAGTCTCAATACTCCCCCTTCTGAATTGTGTTCGTCTCCTTGATTTCAAAATTTGTGGGTTTCACATGAGTTCTGTATCTGTTTGATTTACTAAATTACACTTTATCAAAGTGTGTTTTAGGTATCAAAATGCTATTTTCTTGCAATTTCATCTGTAATCTCTCTGAATCTCCTCTGTCAAAAATATGTTTTTAATTTCTACATAATAATTTTCAGCACAGCACTGCTACAAACTTAAGCGATATATCTTACATCTGAATATTATGGGCCTCCATGAAGATCTGAATTGAAACTTTTAGGGCACCGAGACTTATTTGAAGATCAGATGGTTTCAGCTACCATTTTCATTCTTAGGCTGTGCAAAAATCAGAAAATTGTACCCGTGTCGCCACTGCACATACTGACTTTGATACATTTTTCTTGTAGTACAAGCGTATTCGGAGTTTCAACAGAAGCTATGCAGCTTTCATTCGACTCCAGAGGGAACAGTGTACCTACGGTCCTTCTAATGATGCAACGGCGCTTATATTCTCAAGGCGGCCTCCAGGTATGTGTGTTTCTAACGACACTTCATTCGATTAACATTGGATAAGAAAAGTAACTGATCATTAGGAGTTTTGCTATTGAAATCTAGTCCTTTTAAGTTGTGATGATGGGTTTAACTGATAGATTGACGTTTTGGTTGATTTGAAAAGTTATGCTAAGACTCGCCCTTTGAACTTGACACTCACAGGCAGAAGGAATATTCAGAATCAATGGCGAGAACGGCCAAGAAGAGCATATGAGGGAAAAGTTGAACAGGGGTGAGGTACCAGAAAACATTGATGTACACTGCCTGGCAGGTCTTATTAAGGTACTATTTCTTTCAACCATGGAAATTGAAGTCATGATCAATATTTCTTTCAGAAACTGGTTGCTGAATGATGGAGCTAGCTAGTTTGTCTTGCCAATTCGCCAAGCCAATATCAATAAATTTTGATTATGTTTCACTCATTTACCGTCGCTAGGTGCCATAGTGCCAAACCTACAAATACTTTTCGAAGACATTCAAATTTCTCAAAAATACTTTAGTTGAAGTAAAACTGTCAAAGGAATACAAAGGGTTGAGAGATTTATTTTCGTAATTGCTTAGACATTGTTCAGTTTGGACCCTTAGTGTTGGGACCAAACTCAGGCATTGAATTATGCCGAAGCACTTCTTTCTTAGACTATTTCGGAGATTTACCTATGTTTATGCTTAATGATTGGCAAGGTGATCAACAAAAAAGTAGAGACCTAGGTTTAACATAACGAAAATGTGAAGCTGACTTTGACGAATATTGTAAGCTAAGCACCCTACCTAGCTTGCACAACTATCAAAACTGCCTCCACTGCTTGGAAGAATGATTTACAACAGTCTCCAAATCCCCAAAAGTGTAGGAAAGTTCAAGCCACCCTTCTGTAGGTTGTCCGTCTTCTGTTTTCACCCAGTAACTCATAGTGTCACTCACCGCGCTACCAAATAGCTCATTCAAATCTATGCTTACCTGGCCAACGTATCTGTCACCAAATGTCCTCTGGCAGTATAACTGAATCTTGAATCTTTGCTGAGTTAATTTGTGTTCTGCATTATGGTTTTGTGGAACTTTAGTAGTTAATTATTACCTGAACCTTGGGGCATGCTAATTAGGTGATGTGGATTCTAACACTCATTTTGAGACGGAAGGAGTAGTAGATGATAAAAATGAGATCAGTCGCTAGCATGTTCTCTTTATTTGCACCACTCAAATATGCGTTTGTTTTATTAGGTGGAGAAATCTCGACTTTAATATGGATCCTCTGATAGATGCCACCAAATTTCCTAAAAAAATTAGGAGAGTTTTTTCTTCCTCTCGACAGCGATTGCATGCAGTAATAAAGTTTTACTATCATTTAAAGTTGACTTGGGAGTGCTGATGTTTGTGTAGGCATGGTTTAGAGAGCTCCCAAACGGGGTGCTGGACTCACTCGAACCAGAACAGGTAATGCAGGCCCAGTCAGAAGACGAGTGTTCCCGGCTTGTGAGGCTCCTCCCACCAACAGAAGCTTCCTTGATGGACTGGGCATTAAATTTGATGGCTGATGTTGCTCAACTGGAACATTTTAACAAAATGAATGCACGCAACGTTGCTATGGTCTTTGCACCAAACATGACTCAGGTGAGCCATGAGGCTTGTAATTCCTCAAACCTATGTCAAAAAGTCTTGTAAAACATTGAAGCTCTTGAAATTTGTGATTAATTCCTTACATTGATGAGTTAATTAACTGCAGATGGCAGATCCTCTGACTGCATTGATGTATGCAGTCCAAGTGATGAATTTCCTCAAGACTCTAATTGTCAAGACATTGAGGGAAAGAGAAGAGTACTCTATCGTAGATCCTGATCCTGCATCTCACTCAGAGCCCTCAGATGAAAGTGGACACCAGGGTTCTTCTCACCAAATAACCAAGGGAGAAGCCCATGGGAGGATTGAGGATGATCAAGTTTTTGCAGGCAAAGAACCCCTCTTGGAGAGTCCCACTCACCATCCGTACCGTGATGACCTAAAAATGGAAACTCATGGTTTACTATCATCTATCGAGAATTTTGTTAAAGCTCATGAAGCAGGAATGAGACATTTAGTTGATAATTGTCCTCATGAACTTCCAAATAAATTCGATTCCCTGAGACATGGACTTGAAGATGCCAATGTTGCCAATGAGATGAATGGAGGAACTCATGAAGTAAACAGTCGTAAAGCTAGAAGTTCTCCATCGAGTAACTCGTATTCTAAGAAAAATCCAAGGAAAGTTGGTGAGATGGCAATGGCTCGTGAGGCAGCTGGTGTAGAGAAGAGCAGGGGAAGCACCATTGTAAGCCGTTTAAATTCAAGAATCGAGAGGGTTGAAGCTTGGCGGTGAAGGGTGTAATTCATACTTGTGCTGCGATTCTCTTTTGGGATGTTTCAACTGATGTCTATTTTCTTCTCTTTCTTTTTTTTTACATGTTCTGATCGGTGGTTCTTCCCGCCAGTTATTTCTTCTTTATGCCCCCTCAATCTGCACCTTTATGATCCTGACTGTTTGCTGAACTTGTGACTGCAATGCCATGGAATATTTGTTCTATCATCACACCTATAGTAGCAGTTCTCACCTGTGGTTTTGGAGGAACTTTGTGTAGATAAAGTTGAAGATTCATTCTTTTTATTTTCTTGATAATATAATCAACTTAATTATAAAATCTGTCTGTTTTAAGAAACTAATCATTTTATTGATGCCCTCCAATCCAATGGATAAACTCAAAACTCTGTAGATATCCCTCCAATTTTCTAGTTGGATTCAACTTTTTTTTGTTGTTGTCACATCTTGGTACATTCCACATGAAAAAAACATATTCGACAAGTCTTGGATTCTTTAAGGTCAACTTACAGGAAAGGAACTTTTAAAATTGATAATCGATGGTTAGTCGTGGAATTTGCAACACTTTGTAGAAATATTTTATGATGGAAAGTGAACATTGTTAGGACATAACCAATTTAACTTTCAAACAAATATGTCTGGAGAGTCAAGCCAAATGTTTTAGGTATCAAAATGCTATTTTCTTGCAATTTCATCTGTAATGTATTTGAATCTCCTCTGTCAAAAATATGCTTTTAATTTTCGACATAATAATTTTCAGTGCATCACTGCTATAAGCTTACTTGAATATCAGATGGTTTCAGCTACCATTTTCATGGCTATGCTATGCGAAAATCAAAAAATATTTGTACCCGTATTGCCACTGTCACATACTGACTTCGACTCCAGAGGGAACAGTGTACCTACAGTCCTTCTCAAGGTGACCTCCAGGTATATGTTTCTAACGCCACTCGTTAGACTAACATGGGATGAGAAAAAATAACTGATCATTAGGAGTCTCGCTATTGAAATCTAGTCCTTGTAATGATGGGTATAACTCGCAGATTGCCGTTTGGTTGATTTGAAAACGTTATACTAAGACTCGCCCGTTGAATTTGACATTTGCAGGCAGAAGGAATATTCAGAATCATTATTGGCTTGAATTGACGCCTGAAACGTGATAGTTAGGAAGATATCCCAAGTAAAACGTTGAAAATGGAACAACATTCACTACACCATGGGGTCCACCAAAGACAATGAGTTAAGACAAGAAGAATTCGCTCTTCTACAAAATGTCCAAAGGCTCAAAATTATACCCAAGTCTCTACTTTTCCATCACAAATGGAGTTTATGTAAGCTAAATGGAAAATCCCTCCATTTAAGGACAAAAAAAGATCAAACATGCACCAAAAAAAGATGAAAGGACTATGCTGAAACTTTATATGGACAGTTCGTACCACATGTACTAAAAATGTGTTTTCTCCCTCGGACTCGAAACAATGAGCCATTTTTTTGGTAAGTAACTAGACTTCCAAATATTTTTTTTGGCACCTTCTGCAAAAATACCAAATTGCCCTTGAAGTTGACTAAAATTATGTATTGCAAATTTTCAGACAACAACATTTGTTCCAATCTTTTGCTACTATTTTAGTTAAATGCTTAGGCCACGGAACATAAGTATTATTCTTAATTGAAAATAATGTTATTAAAGGAATTAATTATCAAATAAATAATAGGCAATAAAAATCATATTACTAAAGGCATTAAAAATCAAAAATTAAAGACATTAAAAATTAAAAATAATATGATAATTCACTCATTTCCTACTTATGCATTGATTATCAAATAAATAAAATGCATTAATTAAAAATAAAAAAATTAATTAAAACTATCAAATTATATACTACTTAATTAAAATACCTAATTAAGTTATACTCTAATTAAAATTATACTTTAATTATAAAAAGTATAATTTTAATATTAGGGCCTAATATTAAAATTATACTTTAATTATAAAAAAAAGTATAATTTTAATATTAGGGCCTAAGAAAGACCTCCAAGTTCAAAAGTTCGCAATTTATACCCTCATATTACAAATTTGTTGCATATGGGCATTTTTCAACGGAATTCGTCAAAAATCAACGGAAAAGGCTCGTTATGTAACAAAATTGTAATATTAGGGCCTAAATTGCAAAATTTTAAATCTAGAAGCCTAAATTGTAAATTACGATAAATATTGGGGCTTAAAACGAAATAAACCCTTAGCAAAATATATATTTAGAAAAAAAAAAAAAAAGAGACCAACGCCAATCGCTGCCTCTTTTTGGGGAGCTGCCAATATCTATATATCAACGGTTATAATGTATATGTAAAAAAGGATTTTGTATAATAGTAGTAAATGAAATTCACGTGGGAATGGCAAGAATAATGGATGGAAAAAGGTTTCATTTCCTCCGAGCGCCTTTATCAAGCCGCAGAAAGAATTATCTAGTAACTTGTGTGTCAAAACGACCGAATTGGTCCCTGACCTTTGATCCTTTTTCTTTAAGAGTCCTTAACATTTTCAATGGTATGGTCCAGTCCCCAACCTATCGTAATCTTTTTCTTATTGGTCACTGACCTGTATTTGACCCGTTTGACTAACATATGTGGCACATTTACTTCTACGTGGCGATGAGGTAGAGCTGACATAGACCCTTTTTTTAAAAAAAATATAATAAAAAGACATTATTACCCTTTACTAATCACAAAAAATAAATAATTAAATTTTATAAAAAGAAATATAATTATTACCCACCTGCATCTCCACCTCCATCACCACCACCCCCACTTGCATCCCCACCTCCACCTCCACCTCCACCTCCACTTCCACTACCCCCACCTCCATCACCACCACCTGCATCCCTACCTCCATCACCACCTACAACACAAATTAAAATCAAGAATACAA
>JAOWAN010000014.1:5117898-5129944 GCA_028566635.1 Lobelia cardinalis
CTGAACTGGCGAGACCCACGGGATGAGAGACATGTGGCAGATGTTCTTTACTGCTTGTTGTCCAAGTAGGAGTTGACCGCCTTGCCCTGCTCCTAAGGAGAAACAAAGGCGGGCTGGGCGGCCTAGACATGGCGGGCTAGTCCAGGGCGGCCAAGTGGTCACCTGTAGGGTGAGCTGAGATCATGCTGACGTAGGCATCTTCAGTCGGGTAACTTACCCGTTGGGCAGCTAGTAAGGGATCAAGCGGGGACGGCTGTGTGACCGCCCGTTGGGCTGAGTCCAAGCCGGCCATCGGTCTTGATGAAGGGCTTGACCGTTAGGCCTTACCCTTAATTAATATTGGGCCTAGTGTTTGGGCTTGGACCCATCAATTATATTTATTTTATTGTTGTCGAATTGAATATTTTACTACTCCATTTATTTAGTTAATGCTAATAAATAGTAAATAACTAGTTTATAAACTATAAGTTGCAAACTGCGTATAAATACACGAAATTAATAATTAGATGAAGTTGGGCGGTGAAGGGTGTTGGCCGGTAGCTAATGGCCAGAACGGAACAGACTCACTTTGAACTCCGATTCTATTTTCTTTTTACATGTTCTGATCGGTTGATTCTTCGCGCCAGATGTTGTTTCTTCTTTTTCTGCCCCTCAATCTAGTCAAAATTTGATGAGAGCCTAGGCGTTTCACGTGTTAGGAGCGCCCAATATACATAAAAGTTATAAATTATGCATATAATGTGATATAAAATCCACATAATAATTATGAACATACTAATCGTATAACTTATGTACATTTTATATTTATATTATTTACATAATTTATAATATTTATGTGCATTAGGCGTTCCTAGTACACCGAGTGTCTAGGCGCTCGATATACCAACCGCTCAATCTACAACTCTTGTGTGTACATTTTCTTTTCCGTGTTTTAAGAAAAAAAAATGAGATATTTTGGGTGCGTTTGGACGTGGAGTTTTTTAATATATTTTATTTTTATTTTTTTTTTGTGTTGATTTTGGTTTTGTAAGAGTTTTACAATTTTGCCCTTTAAATTTAAAAAAATTACATGATAGTGATGGAGAGAGAAAGAGAGAGAGGATGATAGTTGTGATTTGATGTGATATTTGATAGTATATAAAGGTGATATAGGGGTATGTAAAAATAATAAGTAGAGAGAGAAAATTTATATTTAAAAAATTTGTATTTTTATTTTATTTTTCAAACATTATTTAGGAACACACTCTTTCTTTTGACTCATGGCGCACAACCATTTTTAAGAAAGAAAGAAAAAAAAAATGATAGGTTGTACCGTACAACCGCCCACTGCATATTTGTTCGAAAATTGTTAGAAATTGAACGTGTGCGAGGCAGAGGAGTATTTTAGCACGAGATAGAAACTGGAAAAAGAGCGACCGGAAGTGCAAAGTAACGTCGGAGGGCAAGGTCGAAGCTCTGCTGGGGAACCGTTGACCGCGTCGCCACTCGGTAATTTTCTTCTCCCGTCGTGTAAATCATTTCTGCCGCGTGTCAACTCGGTTAATTCGAGGGAATTCCCCGTATCCACCGGCGGAGTTTTCCCCGGAGCCAACCAAATCGCTGTCGTGCTATATCATCGATAATAATATTGTAGTAGTAATAAACAATAATAGCTGTTTATCCCTTTGCTGTTCCGGTGGGCCTCACCCTCATAAAACTCCGCCGCATTTGCTATGAATTGAATTAACAATTATTCCTATGTTTCAAAATATCCCCTTTTTTTGGGTTCTTCTAGGTAAGGTTTTGGTTTTGTCTTCTCAGGGTTGTCTGTTCTTTTGTTTCTCGGTTGGGGAATGAGAAAAATGCTTTAGAACAAAGAATTTATGTTTTCGTATTGGGGAAGATTGCGTAAGATGAAGATGAGTTTGCTTGGTCACAAGTTGTTTACCACTTCACCGTCTCTAATACCTGTAAAGGTCCCTTCGCCAAGGTATGGTCCAAATTGAGTGTATTTAAGCTTTTGTGCATCTTTTTTGAAGTTTCTTTTGGGTTTGAAGTATGAAATTGATCAAAAGCATGATAACCTAAGCCAAGTTTCTGGGATTTGGCCAGAGCTTGGTTTGTTTGGTAGATTAGCTTGAGTCTGTAAAGTCGATGATTCGATCTTTTGGACATGATGTCTTGTTATAATTTACTAAAGAGTTAGAAATGCAAACTAAACCGTCATTAAACATATTCTATATGTTCTTATACTACTTGAGCTCATATGACGCCAATTGGAATGAGCTAGTCCCGATGGTGTCTGCCCAACTCACAATGGGAAAGAGCCAAGCTTGAGCCTAGGTTACTCAACTTAAGGCAAGTTTGAGTGTAGAATCTTAGTGGGCAGAGTTTGAGATTGCAAATCTCATGATAGCTTGTTTAAGCCCTATTTTTGTGTTGGATGGATTATATATCACATTAGAAGGAGTAAAACAAGGTATTCTAGAATAAACGATCCACATTTGGCCCCGAGTTGATGTGGAGTATGTGATTGATTGCTATCTTAAGCTCCATAATGCATGACAAACACACAATGACACATGGGATGGAAAATCAATTTGAGATTTATGCTCTTTTTCGAAAATGTTGTATTCTTTGCGGTATGTATATCTCTTGCAAGCATAATTGGTTGTATTTTTTTTTTCAGTCTCTTGTTTATATCTGAGTTTGTTAGGTGTTCTTCTTAACCTTATTATAGTGTTACTTTTATTTTAAAGCATTGGTTAATTGGAATGACCATCTTCAATGTCTAGGGAAACCCATTTTTGGTATGTTTTACCAAATGAAGTGAAGAGTGAAGCTCTTCTTAGGCAATATTCTGATCTTCTGTCACCATGTGAGAAAGATCACGTTTCAAGCTTTCAAGGGGATGAGCTTAGAAAAAATGCTCTGCTAGCACGTGCCCTCGTTCGCACTACTATTGCAAGATGTATGTCCTGTCTATCTATACTCTTTAATTTAACTTTGATTCCCACTCTTATCTTATATTATCACATATGTTTTTCCTGAAATTGGACTTGCTTTTACCATTCTTCTTTTCTGCTCTTGCTGATGTACTCCCCTGAGAACTTAAACAACATTATTCATTCCTAGATCAGATAAATTCACAAATTAGTCCAAGATCTCTGAAGTTTAGGAAGAATGCACATGGGAAGCCTGAGGTTGGTTTGTTCTTCCAACTATTATTGGCTGGTTTGCATGTGATATGTTTGTTTATTTACCATGAAAATTATACAATGAACTTAATTTTGTATAGGTACTGGTACAACGCAATGATGATTGGTGTCAACCACCCTTGCACTTTAACCTCTCACACACTTCCTCTCTGATTGCCTGTGCAGTGACCATGGACTCTCCGGTTTGTTCCTTAACTATTCTTGTTGGCAAAAAAATGTGGTACTCATTGAACCATATTCAATGCCTTTACACAGTAACATATTGTTCTCCTTGTTGATGTTGGTATTTGAACTTATATAGATGTTTCTGATTATAGATTGGTATCGATGTAGAGGAAAAGGAAAGGAGAACAAAAAACAATATTTTGTCTTTTGCTAGGCGATATTTTTCCTGCCAAGAACTGGAATTCTTGAGTAGCATTTCAGACCCTGAAATTCAGCGCCAGGAGTTCACCAAGTTATGGACCCTAAAGGTCATTTTCAAATCTTACTGTCATAATTGTAGTTGTCATGATAACAACATTATTCTATATCATGTTATTACTTCTGAGGTATAATTTTGAAAAGCCTTTATTCCTAACGTACAATTATCTTTGGTTGTCATTGAAACATTACTTCCTCCGAGTCCTATGGCAGTTAATACCTGATATTAAGCGTATTTGTCATTGTTCATGTGCTGTCAATGTAAATTGATTTAGTCATAGGCTTAATAGGTGAGTCAATTGTTTTAAAAATGTTTTCTATTGAACCTGGTATGAATGATGTTTACTGTAAGGATCTCACGGTCCTCTTTCTGCATTGAACATTCAGATACCATAAAAATATAACATAAAAATGTCTTTTCGTCTAGAGTATTTCCCCAAAATACTCATTAAACCCTCTGGTTGAATTCCGTTCCATTCGAAAAATGGATTAAAGTGTTTATTATTTTTTATAATACTGAATATGATATTTTAAATCAGACCAAAAGGAGGACGTGGATTGATAAGTTAGAGTCAGATCTCGAATCCAACATTTCTTTATATCATAATATCACTACATCATACATATTATATATATTTCCAATATCATACTCAAATATTATCCAATAAGACACTTTTCATCTATTACCCATATACCTACACACTCTCACAAATCAATTCAAACCTTTCAGATCACATTCTCTCTCATCTTTCCTTAATTCTCTCCTCACATTCAAACCTTTCAGATCACATTCTCTCTCCTCACATCACATTCAAACCTTTCACATCATGAGGGCAATTTAGTCTATTATTTCATAAATTCATATAACTCATGTCATCTCATATTCATAATTTGAACTGTACCATATCACTAAATATTAACATATTTAGTACTCCTGATTAGACCCTTATTAATCTGTTCACTAATCAAAGTATATATTTTAAAATTTTGAATTTTCTTTTATGCTTTCTTGCTTCTTTTCCTTCTAAGAGATAAACTCATCTGCAGGAGTCGTATGTTAAAGCTTTGGGAAGGGGTTTCTCAGGTGCACCTTTCAACACCTTTAATATCCGATACAAGTCTGCTACTAGAGGGAGCTTTCATCTCTTAGAGAATTCAAATTCTGAGGTATGCCATGGAAATTATGCTTTATTTTTCTACCAAAATTTTATGATGATCTACACGACATGTTTCATTGTGGCAATACTTGTGTTGCCCTTTTCTTGGTGGGGAGTGTTATGCCATCCAGTTAGTTGGCATGCTAAGGAAATCTTTTGTACAGTAGTGTCTCCGTAGGACCTATGACCTGGAGGAAGTTGATTGCTGGTTATTGGTGAAGGTTGGGGTAACACAATATTAACTGGATATTGCAAGGAGCAGTGGACGGGGAAGGAATCCCCAGAAGAACTATGAGAAGGACAGATGCCAAAGGCTGCTCGATTGAACCAATAAGAAATAGTGACAAGAGCAAATGTGATGACGTAGATTCTTCGTGGACATGATAAATGAGTGAAGAGAGATCTTTATTTAAAGTTGCAGTAGTGACCAGAGACCTTATCATGTCCTGTGCTCACAAGGAGACTTACTGGTACCATGTGGCCCCTGCGTTTGCTAACAATCCAGACTACATATATTATCTGTATGTGTGTGTGTGCATGCGTGCGGGTGTGCGGGTGTGTGTCTGTGTGTGTAATTGTTTTGCTAGAAAAAGAAAGTTTGTTAGAAAGAAGATGATAGTACAAAGAAGTGGACTCGAGATTCACCAAATACATTAAAAGCCAAAACGGCTACAAAAACAAATTACATCCAAGCTAAAGCTAAAATGAGTATAGAGCAGCTTTCGAATCCCTAGCCAAGTTGACTAAAGGCAAACTTGTGAAGCCCCCCAGACATTCGCCTAAAAAGATCTCCCTAGGAATGGAAGATGATGATAACTCATGATCCCTAAAGATCCGGAATTCCTCTCTATCAAAATGTTCCATTAACAAACTGAAGACTGCACAGCTCCACAAGATCTGAACATCATTAGCCCTGCCAAAACCCTCCGGACTATGGCCACAGGCTGTCCGGATGTGTGACCACTACTATCTCTCTTCCATATACATAGTTATTAAAAGTGCACGCCTAGGCGCAGCCTCAACTGGGCTAGGCGAGGCAATGTTGCTCAGGAGCGCTTTGGCCTGAGGCACGAGCCTTAGGGAGGTGCTCCTAGGTCCCAAGGCGCAGGGTTGACCGTTTTTTTACCTAAATAGAGTGACTCCCTTATATATCCCTTTCTCAAGCATAAGCTCTATTTATCGGAAGATTCAAATGAAGATCACAAAGCCTCTGAATCATTGTCCCATGACTTCAGGTGAAGACCAAGAAGCCCGGTGATCCCTCCGACGACCACCAGCAACCATCTCCGGCGTACACATGTCGACTTTGACCATTTTGGGGTCTCCCCCCCCCCCCTTTTTTTCTTTCTTTCTTTCATTCTGTTCTTTTTTCTTTTTTTGGTTACGAATCGAGTGAGTGTAAGTTACTACTTGCCTTCGACTCATTGCTTATGCTGATGTTTTGTATAACCATTGAAGTTACATTTATGTCAAGAGCTTAAATTATCTGAGCATAGCAGAATATAAATATAATCATTTTTTTGGGCTTCGCCACTCGAGGTGTGTCGCCGTCTTGCACGTAGGCCCCGGCTGCACCTTTGGCGCCTTGGCCTTTAATAGCTATGCTTTAATAGCAAGGTCACATGTATGCTCTGGCTAAGGGTCAGACAGACGTGATAATATTATTAGTGGGCTTAGTGCTCTTGCCCAATCGTGCAATGGGGTACTCAGATGAGAGGATTAGGGAATCCCTGGCAGGAAGCCGTTAATGAAAACTAGAGGAACCCTAAGTGAGAAAGCTGATATAAGTCTTGACGAACCCTAAGCCGAAAGCCTTGAGGCAAAGCTGTGGAACCTAGGCGGAGAATCCCCTTATAAGTGGTAGCCTTATGTTGTCGTCATCACCTTGACCAAAGATGTGCCCTATATTGTTAACTTTAGCTCGGATGTTGTCCCCGAGAGAGGTGGTCATCTTTGGGGGTAATCCTCAGCAGGTGATGATTCCTTGGAATGAGGAAGGTACTGCTGAAAGTCCCAGAGCTTATGACATGTCTGGTCAGTCGTACACTATGCTACACACTAGTCTACTTAAGTATTGCATTTATTCGGTGCCTCAATTAGGATATTGGAAGTCATGAGTTGAAGACTTAACGAGTTTCATAATTGTGATAGGAAAGGTGTTTGTATTCTGCCGAAGGGAGTTCCTGAGTTTGAAAATTCGAAGTAGTTAATAAGTTTCATAATTGTGACTGGAAAGATCTTTGTAACTTGGTCCGAAGGGAGTTCTTGAGTTCGAAAACTCTGTGCAAGGCTCTCAATTACTTTTCTTACCGTAAATTAGTGATAGAATTCCTCTCACTTTGCAGTATGCAACAACACTTTCTGAATGCCCGATTGCAGTCTTAGTACCTTCCATCACATGAAACTTAAAAACTGTAAGCTTACCCTTAGTCTTACAATTATGGTCCCTATTCAAAGGAAATCACGGGAGAAGTTGACTGAAATCTGTGAATGGTTAATCTTACTCTTGCTACTTTCATCCTTTCCTGGCAACTCTTCCAAGATAAATCCCTAATTGTTCTCATTCAGTGAGATTGGCTTATTGTCTTGCATTGTTGAGCAATAGTTACTAGCTTTTGGCTTCCCTTCCTGTTATGTGCTCCTCAATTGGGGTATTTTAAATATGTCTCGAGTCTTGTGTACGAAGTTGCCAATTAAGGAATCATCATTTTGTCTTCTTCTTTATTTATAATTAATTATTATCATTATCATTATTCAGGAGTATTACAGAAAGACTATGCGAGGTAGCTGATGACTTCAAGAACTTCGAAACAGGCCCTTGCCTTAAGTCTTTTCTTGTGAGTGAGCTGTGCTCCTTATGCACTGAAACAGGCACATTATATTTGGCTTAGCTATTACTTACCATTAGATGTGATTGGAAAGATATCCTATTAACTTGACCAACATTTTACTTTTGGTGCCATTATATTTATCTAAATCATCATGTGTCATTATATTTATCTACACGTCATGGGCCATTACGGGAAACTTGTGCGGTAGTGGAGCTACTTTAATAATTGGAATTTAGTGACTGTAATATTGGTTACTGCCATCAGCATTGAAAATGTATTTTGCTATATTAGATTTCCAACCTATATTTATGGGAATTAATACTTTTGGTATTATTCTCGTAAAGAGTATGAGACTATCACACCTTCATTTCGGTGAACATAGTTCATAAAGCTGTATCTGGTTGAATGTCTCACTGGTTGAACATGTTTCAGCTTCATTCTTCTTTTCTTAAGGCATCATTCATTCAATTTTTCATCTCCTTGTATCGTTCACTCTCTGGTGGCAGGCATCTGAGATAGAGGTTGAGCCTCTGGAGAACCCTACCACCCTTACAACCAATTGGCAATTTGCACTCCTGGAATTGGCTGGTACTCACTATGCTGCCATTTGCAAGCAAAAGGATTGCTTGTCTGAAGGTAAAGGCTTTTTCTTCAAAAGTTGTTAAATATGTGAGCATATGAAAGCTAAAAGTTGCATTCACTTGCTTGTAGGCAAAGGAGCAGATGCTGCTATGAATTTAACAGCATGGAAGACGATTCCTCTTGCTGAAGACATCTGTGTTTCTGGGACCAACTCAATCGTAACCATTGCTGGCTTGGCTTAATCAGTTCTTGCATGGTATTCACAGTTCTGATTAAACACCGGTTCAATTTTGCTCTGGCAGAGATGTCTTTGACGCATATATGCTCCATCAACCATTTCAATATGTTTGAAGGCTATTGGAAGCATATTGATGGGGTTGTCAGGCCCCATTTTTCTTTGTTTTCACTGTTGGAAGTAAAATAGTTTCTAGTTGTAACATTTTGTCTAGTAAAAACTAAAAAGCACAAGTAGTGATACACAAGAGAGGTAAGTTGTTTTTAATGTAAATTCCAATAGTCTACAAGAAAAATGTATATTTAAATTTAACAACTTTGTTATATCATCCTTTTAGTGCACAACCAAATTTGCTTTCTTTTTGTGGTATGATATAGCCTTTAAAATACTCCATCCACTCACGAATTCTTTTGAGGATTAATAGCTAACATGTGTATGTAGTTCTGTTTTGTGGTTTTGAAATTAACATCGAAGGCAACTTAGTTATGTGCAGTCTAAATTGAAACTAATCTATACCCAAATTAACTTAACTATTTCTGCACAATGTTGAATCTTGGTGATGTCAAACCTGTTCACTATTTATGTGATCGTTCTTGCTGAAGCTGCTTCCCTAGCAGGAATTTCATACAAGGTTCAAGTGCCAGGCAATCATAATTAATGAAATTTAAGGAGTAAACCTCTTGGTTCTACGCCTTGCTGATGCAACCAGAATAGCTTGACCTCTGACAAATCTAGCTCTTTCAACATGTTTACCCTTCTCACTAATTTCTGTATACAAAGAAGTTTCAGAAGTCTTGCATATTGCTTGGGACGAACTTCTTTTGGCTGGTTACCAATAGTCTTTGCAAGAACAAACTCCACCTTCAAAATGGTGGAAACGAGTTGCATCTCTAACAATGAATTGTCGGTCTACAAGTTTGCTAACCAACTTTATGAACAAGTGACAATCTTCGCATACTCGTAAGTTCTTGATCACAAGGATCTCCATCCCAACACTAGTGCTCAAAAGTGAAAATGCAATTGCCAGTCTTTCACTGTGTACCATGCCTCCTGTTATAGACTCTGTGTTCCTCCTTTCAGAATCATTCTTTTTATGCTTATTAGGTTCTTTCACAATATTTTCTAGCCTTTCCAGCATTGCATATATCTCGCCTGTTTGAGGATGGCTTTTATCTCCAGCCACAAAGAGGTGAGTCATTCCTTTATACTCAACATAACTACACCCTGGATCCTTTCTGAGCTTTCTTTTCCTCATCATCACTCGTACTCTTAAAATCCCTTCCACATTATTAACCTCGGTGTATATGTTTGATAACAAGACGTAATAACCTATATTCGTTGGTTCAAGCTCAATCACCCGATCAAAAGCTAACTCAGCCAATTCGACATTTTTGTGAATCTTGCAAGCACCTAAAAGAGCTCCCCATACAGCCCCGTCAGGTTTCACTGGCATTGATCCAATGAGCTCCCGAGCTTTTTCAAGTCGACCAGCACGACCTAAAAGATCCACGACGCAAGAATAATGTTCATTACCCGGCACTAGCCCATAAATCCTCTTCATTGCAGAAAAATAACTTAAGCCAATATCGGTCAGTCCCGCATGACTACACGCAGATAAAATGCAAACAAACACCGTCCCATCAGGCCTAATGCCACTCTTAATCATCTCGTCAAAAAGATGCACAGCTATTTCTCCTTGCCCATGCATCCCATATCCACCTATAATTGCAGTCCATGAAACCAAGTTTCTCTCTACCATGCCATCAAAAATAGCACGAGCCTTCGACAAATCACCGCATCTAGCATACATGTTCACCAATGCATTTTTCAGAAAAGTGTTGAATCCAAAACCACTGCTCTCTATTTTCTTCTCAATCTCCTTGCCAAGCTTCTGGGCACCAAGGTTAGCACAAGATGACAGAACCCCAACGAGCGTCACAGCATCTGGACATGCACCACACAGCTCCATTTCATGATAAAGGTCTAAAACTTCTGCAGCTAGTCCATTTTGGGCGTACCCAGAAATCATAGCATTCCAGGTAATCAACTCTTTATATGACATGTCGTCAAAAAGCCTTCTAGCCAGTTGGATTGATCCACATCGGACATACATTGTTAGCAAGCAATTCGCAACAGACAAATCACTGTCCAGTCCAGCTTTGACATCAAAACAATGTAAGGACATCCCAAATCGCATATGAACTGGATCAGTACAACCAGGGATCAAACCCAACATTGTAACTGAATTAACCGACACTCCCACCGACCTCATTTGAGAAAACAACAAAACTCCATTTGAAATCTGGGAGTTCTGAGTATACCCAGCAATCAAAGCATTGTAACATACGCTCAACGACTTTGTCTCAGAACTTTCATCAAACAGCTGGCGTGCACATTTGACCACAGCGCATTTGCAGTACATAGACAGCAATGCAGTTTGGACAAATGGTTCTAAAAGGCAGCCGGTCTTGATAACATGACTATGGAGCTGCTTGCCGGAGATGAGGAGCGAAAGGGCGGCGCAAGACTTGAGCGCGAAGGGGAAGGAGAAGGCGTTTGGGGAAGCGCCGGAGCGGAGCATTTGGCGGTAGAGGTTGAGGCCTTGTTGGTAAAGGCCGAGCTTGGCTAGCTCCCTCAGTTGAGTGTTCCATGAGATATTGAGATTGTTGCTGTTGGTTTGTAGCTGTGACAGTAATTTGTTTGTTGAGTGCAGAGTAAAGGGTGGTCTCATCTCATGGCATACATAGATAGCATCCACATTTCCATTCTGGGCACTAAAAGGAATAGAACTAATAAGTACCGGATTAGACTCTCTTCGGGTGGAAATATATAGCGGAAACAAAACAGCCACAAATTTTGAATTGTGGACAGACACGCTAATAATGAAGAATGCAATTGATTTTCTGCATTTGGAAGCAATTCTTAGGCAAGTTGCATATTAAGCATTTAAGAGCAGAGCTCAAATGGACTGCGCAGAAAGATGAAACTAATATATCTTGCATCAACACAAACATGTAAAAGAATCAACTTCTTTTGGGCTTGAGCTGTTAGTGGAGTGGACTCTGCATGTGCATGGTAGAGGGTCCTAACCTAAAATGTGATGGGCATGGAAATGATCAGGTGGAGATGGTTACTGATGGATGGCATCCGGACCATAGAAAAATCTTTGGAAACTATTTAGCAGGCTCTGGATTTGGTCCAGCGAAGGTTGCTAAGTTCCATTCACGAATAGATGGTTCAGGCTGAGGCACCTGGTTTGGGACGGAATACATGTGGTGTGGGTGTGGGATTCTTATCTCTCTCCCTATCTGGGAATACGACATCAGAATCGACTGGTCAACTCGAGAAGAATCACGGTCCATTTGGTTGGAGGTGCGAAAAATAGGAGGAGCAGAAAATAAAAAATTATGATGTTGAAAAATCGGTTGGTATACGGAGCTGCAAGCGTCTAGGCATTTTTTATTAGAAGTGCTCATTTTCTTTAAAAATATACATAAAAATTTTAAATAATGTATATGTGAATATAAAGTGTACATAAGTTATAGGCAAAAGTGCATCATAAATCACTGAACTATACGTGTTTTTCATATTTAGTCACCAATGTACAAAAATTAAATTAAA
>JAOWAN010000014.1:5130044-5151684 GCA_028566635.1 Lobelia cardinalis
GCCTTCCTCGCCTGAAGTGCTCCATTGATAGCCCGCCACCAGCTGGGAGAACCCATTCAGAAGTTTCTTTGCTTTGGCTCGTGTTATAGGCCCCTGTAGACTGGTCGCCTCTGAAATGGTCGCTGGCGATCTCTCATCATCCGCCAATCTGATTCTGACGCCGGCCTAAGAGTTAATTTCTGGCCTTCGATCATTATTCGTAAGATAACTCCATGGAAGAACTTAATATGGCATCTGAGAGTGTGTGTGTGTGTGTGAGAGAGAGAGAGAGAGAGTTTGCAGGCGACGGTGGAAGGGGTGGGGGAGGGGAAATGTTAGGGTTTTGGGTTGGTTAAATGGGGTTTCTTTCAATTAATTATTTATTTTTTAACTGTTTAATTAATTAATTTTTTAATTATTAAAAGTTTACTATTTTACCCTTTTTATATTTCCACATAAGCAGTTTTAATCCTTCAAAATTCAGTCAAACGGATCAAATACGGGTCAGTGACCAATAAGAAAAAGATTACAATAGGTTGGGGACCGGACCATGCCATTGAAAGCGTTAAGGACTCTTAAAGAAAAAGGGTCAAAGATCAGGGACCAATCCGCTCATTTTGCCTAACTTGTGTAATTCATCGATTGATATACTTAGTTCCTAGATACTCCTTACTATGAGTGCTCATAATGCAAATAAAAATTATAAATTATATACATAACAAATTTATAATCTTTATGTATATATTATATATATAATTTATATTCTTTATGTGTATTATGAGCACTCATAACAAGGAGTGCCTAAACACACGATATAATTTGCCCAAACTAACCAAACCATTTGGCGACGTGGTAAAACTTGGAACCAATTTAAATAATGAATGTGTTTATTTTTTGAAAATTTTGTTACTTTATTAAAAAAAAAGGGTCAAAAATAATATTTATTTTTTTAATTTCAAAAATATAATTTTTTTCATCAAATTCACATTAAATCATTATCACCCTCTTTTTATCTCTTAATTATTATTAAAAATTATTTAAATTTTAGAAGATAAATAAATTTTTTCCCATTTTTAAAATACCAATTTCCATCCCATTTTCTTTTGTACAAAAAAAAAAAAAAAAAAAAAAAAAAAACCATAAAGCAATACGAAACTCAAATAAGAAAATAAAACGTTACGACAACCCGTCGTCCTCCAAATGCACCCTTATTTTTCAAGTTAGGAATAAGATACAGGTTATAACAGTACGCCGCGATGCAGCCAATCAAGAAACGAGATAGAACTACCCGATGACACTCGCTTCTGTCAGTTTGGATAAAAAGAAAAAACCATCAAAGAGAAAGCAGAACTGAAGTAGAGCTACCTCCGCCATGGAAGCTCTACATTTCTCCAAGGTTGCTTCCCGCCATTTCTCCTCAACAACTTCACCTTCCTCAAATTCCCCCAAAAGAGCAACAACGGCCCATGCTATTATTTCTTCTTCTTTGACTGGCTCAACTCATTCTCTCTCATTCTGTTCAAGAAATCTCTTCAACGTGAGGAAAAGAAGAAAATTTTGAAAGTTACCAAGGCTAATTGTCGAATTTTCTCTTGTGGGTATTCATGGAATTTCGTTAATATGCATTTCCTTTTTTGTGCAGAAGGAGGTGTGGAGAATGGTGAATTTGCAGAGTGTGATTCCGGTACGGAAAGAAATGGGGAGCAGCTTAATCGTTCGAGCTGAGATGTTTGGGCAGCTCACCTCCGGGCTCGAGTCCGCTTGGAACAAACTCAAGGGGGAAGGTTTTTCTCTTTCATTCTTGTTTTGAAAGATAGTGAGATACTATATGATCTATGGAAATAACTAGGCTTATTTCAACAGGAGGGGGTAGGTTTTAAACTACTAAAAATTGCTAGCTTAGTTATTTATATAAGACTTTTGGAACACAGTATTTCTATTAGGAAAATAAGACTATTTGTGTGGAGCAAAGGAAATACACAAATATGCATACATGATGCAGTTATCGACAAACAATTTTGCTGCATCCAACTTGTTAATTTCACGCGTTAGGGATAAAGTTGGAATTTCATAAGAATTGGGAACTTGATTTTCAAGAAGGAACTTTATGAATAGCCTCTCAAGAAAGAACGTGATACTCTTGTTTGAGATGGAGTAGCATTATCTAAGTCAGATGTGACCGTGTTGTTTACACGCATTAAATTATGTATTTGATAATCACTTGACGCCGTTTTGTTTAAATGTGTCTGTTTATGAAGCTCTACTATGTTCGTGATCTCACAGAGTATGTTTTTGAAATCGGAGCCATCATTTTGCATTGGTGGAATTGAGCGTTTGGTGTATGAATAAAGATGCAAGCTTTGCTATTTCTAGTTTTCGAATTTTGGCCTAGATTTTGGGCCAAGATGTAACAAATCAAGCTTTTCTATTGCTAGTTTTTTAGTTTTAGCTGAAATCTGAGGTCAATATTTAATAAAATGCAAGATTTGTTGTTGGCAGTTTTCTGCATTTGGAAGAAATTCTTAGGCAAGTTGCATATTAAGCATTTAAGAGCAGAGCTCAAAAGGAATGTGCAGAAAGATGAACTAATATCGGCATTAACACACACATGAAAAAGAATCAACTTATTTTTGGCTTGAGCTGTTAGTGGACTCTGTGCATGGTAGAGGGTCCTAAAATGTGATGGGCATGGAAATGAGGTGGAGACAGTTGGTTACTGATGGATGGCATCCGGACCATAGAAAAATCTTTGGAAGCTATTTAGCATGCTCCGGATTTGGTCCAATGAAGGTTGCTAAGTTCCATTCATGAATAGATGGTTCAGGCATCTCAATTTTCAAGATCAGACAATGCTTGAAGCCCCAATCACGGTAGTTCTGGATGAAGAGATTCAATCCAACATTCGTGATTGTGCTTGGGGCTTCTAACATGATTACTTTCTGAAGAAATGCACATTATATAGGTTTACAATATTTCCCATTCTCCTCTATTCTTGCATTTCTACCAGTGGAGTGGCGCCAGAAGTGCGAGGTAAAAACAATTCAAGTTCTAAAAGTGATCAATCATTTTGGGGATGCTGCAAGTGGAAAGGAGTGATCATCCTAATTAGAGGTTCTGGATGAAAGTTCTGCATCACCTTCAATGTTTGGGTGCCAGTTAGTTGGCTTTTATGATAATTTTGGAGATTTTGAGGCTTAGAGTGTCTGTGTATTCATTGAGCATGAAGGTGTTAAAGTCTGGGTTCCATCTTAAAACCAATTGGCAATGAGCGAAGTAGCCCATGATCTTTATTAAGTGATTGTGAGGCCAGATTATTCGCAATATGGGATAGTGTCTCAATAGTAGGATGAATGTGGCGTTTGCTACTCTCGCACCAGGTTTTGGAGGGAATACATGTGGGATTCTTATCTCTCTCCCTTTCTGTGAATACTACATCAGAATTGATTGGTCAACTTGAGAAGATTGAAAGACATTCTCAACAAATCTATAGACGCTGTGTCATTTAGCACTTAATGTAACTTCTCATGATTCAGTCTGTCCAGGACCAATACCCTTAAGCCTTATCCTGCTGCCAGCGATGGAGATGTGTACTTGAGCACTTTGAAGAATCAGGGTTACACAGGAAGCCCCAGGAGACAAAGATTCTACTTTTGCAATTCAAACACTACCCTCTCGTCCAATGCTGTTTGTCATTGAATTCTTTTTGCTCATTGTACCGTTATCGATTTAAAGCATGTTGTATAGCTTTGGGGGGTTATTTGGCACCTGTGAACTGCATTCTTGTTGGATGATCCCTAGTGTTTTTATGTACTACATGGCTTATGCACTCTGTAAAAATGCTCACGATCGTGTGCTTTTTTGTTTTTCTTTAATATTTGTCACCAGAATGCTATGTACACTCAGTTGTTACATTTCTTCATATACATCTGCCTTGTTTATCTTCAGTATGTAGCATCTTTCATATCATAATTTCTGACTAGCTGTTGTTTTATGTATTTATCCTTTGCTTCAGAGGTCTTGACAAAGGAAAACATCGTGGAACCCATGAAAGACATTAGGAGAGCTCTTTTGGAAGCAGATGTGAGACAGCCTATGTTCTATCCTTATGTTCTTTTTCCTTTCTCCTGTAAGTTACATATCTCTTATATCAAATTGTGCTCTGATTTGTATTAGCTGTCCATTTGGTCGACAGGTTAGCCTTCCTGTTGCGAGAAGGTTTGTTCAAGCTGTAAGTGAACAAGCTGTTGGTGTTGGCGTGGTTCGAGGAGTGAAACCTGATCAGCAATTGGTTAAAGTATGTATGTTTCTTGACATTTATTTTGAGAATTTTCTATTATTAAAATTACATTCTATCTTTTATAATATGTGAAGCTTCGATCAACTGGTCTAAACTATGATTACTCATCTAACATCTTTGACTGGTATTGGCTGTGTATTATTATTAATTTTCAGAAGAAGATTGCCATCATTATCAATGGATAGTGTCAGTAATCTGACCATCATGGTTGTAAAAGACCAACTGTTTGTCTTCTCCTTGAATATTGTTGTACTTCCATCACAAGATTTATCAAAACTACCATCTCCTCATTTGTTCCTATCTCCAAACTCATGCCATCTTTTGTTACAACCCATATGTTTGTTGAAGCTTAACAACATGCATGTATGCATCCTTATGTGCCTACTGTTCTGTTTAGCGCCAGATGCAAACTTGTTGGCGATTGAATATGTTATTCTGAATACTGGTTGTTCCAGACAGTGCACAGTGAGCTTGTGAAGCTGATGGGTGGAGAGGTTTCTGAACTGACTTTTGCAAAATCTGGTCCCACCGTAATTTTATTGGCTGGTCTGCAAGGTGTTGGGAAGACAACTGTTAGTGCAAAATTAGCATTGTACCTTAAGAAACTGGTGCGTGTTCAACCCTCTCTCTTGCTTTCTCTCTCTCTCTCCACACATAGATACACAAAATGCAGTAATACATGTAGGTGATTCTGTCTTTATACACTTTGTACTGGTATGGGCGTTGGAGTTTATTATGAGGTTGTTTACACCTTGCTGACTTGGAATATGAAATGACTCGCAGGGCAAGAGCTGCATGCTTATTGCTGGAGATGTATACAGACCTGCTGCAATTGACCAGCTTGTACTTTTGGGTGAACAGGTATCCAATCTGTGCTCCTCCTTTTCATATCTCATGTCCAGTTCATACTGAACTTTCCATTTTCATTTATTTGATGATCTCTACTGATGTAATACAGAGACGGTCTCAAAGAGTTGAACAATTAAAATAGTTGGTGAGTATTATTGTAGTGCTTGGTGCGAATGCAGCTAATGTTTTTCTATGAACAAGATTGCATGGATAATTTTTTTCATAATTTTTATTTAAATCAACATGGTTTTTTGCCCAGCCAAAATGCATATTTATTACTCGAAAAAAGCTTGCAGTCTCCGGTGTCAGTTTTTGCTGACTACCCGCAAAAGTGTTTACTTGGTCTACGAATTGGATACGATAATGAAGTTTCTATCAGTCTGTAGCTCATGAAAGCATGAACTGGGATAGGGGAGAACTGACTTAACGCAGCCCAACGGAGCCTTATCCCAATTCTTGGGGGTTGGATATATAGATCCCTGTTGTCCAAAAAATGTAATTAGATGTATATAACTACATTTTTGTGCATGTTATTCTTTTATTTTGAGTGACACAAAAAGGATATTGTGCTATCTATAAACAACAAAGGTCCTGGTAATTTTAAACATGGCAAGCTTCCTGTGGGTTATTGAATTTTTTATATATGA
This sequence comes from Lobelia cardinalis, assembly GCA_028566635.1. Lineage (NCBI taxonomy): Eukaryota > Viridiplantae > Streptophyta > Magnoliopsida > Asterales > Campanulaceae > Lobelia > Lobelia cardinalis. The sequence goes on from JAOWAN010000014.1 coordinate 5,135,817, forward strand.
TCACTATTGCTTTGCTGATTGTGTTCTCAAGCTCCGTGTGTTGCCATGACGCACATGTTTTAATGATTCATGGAGGCGCATGCTCGTCTTCAGTGTTTCAAACCAACAGAAATATGAATGAGACAATTCTTGTTACATTTATTTACTTTAAGAAGTCTTAAATATGCAGCCATTGATCTAGCTGTACTCTTTTGCTAGATAGAATTTCTACTGATCATTATTTTCCTCCTAACTGCTTGAGTCTCTGTGTGTCATCTTGAGGAAAAAACACGGCAGAAGGTTCTCTGAAACTTGAAGTGACTTTCTGTGAAAGAAATTTTTGGCTCGTTTAGGATTCGTCATGTTTCATTTCATTTTTTTTCCCCTTTTTTTTGCTTCACTTTGTATTGAAGCAAAATGTATGAGAGATCGATGGAGAAAAAGATGAGATAGATGGTGTGATCAATAAGTGAGAAACTAAAGTTGAAAATGGAGTACGTTAAGGTCATTCATTCATTCATGGGGTTTTCAGATTTGTTCAGCTGGTGTCCTCTTCAAATTGGGGATCATTTAATTCATTCTGATAATAAGTACAAGCTTGGAACAGGTGGGTGTTCCTGTTTATGCCGAAGGGACGGAGGTTAAACCTGCAGAAATAGCTAAGCGAGGTCTTCAGGAGGCTAAAAAGAAGAATGTAGATGTGGTCATTATGGATACAGCAGGAAGACTTCAGGTTATAATTTTAGTGATCAGATAATTAAGATATGCTTTGGCTTGTGCGAACTAGGATAAAAACACGTTTCAGTTTCTTTTTTGCTTTTCTTTATCAGATAGACAAGGGAATGATGAATGAATTGAAAGATGTCAAAAGGATTTTGAGTCCCACCGAAGTTTTGCTTGTTGTGGATGCGATGACTGGCCAAGAAGCTGCAGGTATTAGAAAACAGAAATAGTGTATAATAATAATACGGACTTACGGAGTAATACGGGTTACTAAGAGTATTCTTGTGAATGTGGTAATGTTGAGGGATGATGCTATTTGAAGAATTGTAGCACGACCTCTGACTAATTTTTAATTGCTAGTACTTTTTTTAGCTCAATAGATTTGGGTTAATTCTTGCAATTATCAACTGCCTCCTTTATTCTTGTGTTTATTAACGGAATGACATTTGATGTTTTAAATTTCATCCAACTTAAAAAATGTTTCCACGCCACATCAAAACAACACAAATTCAATACATTAGAAATTAGGCTTAGGACAGACGAAAAGATTGTGAGGGGTGAAACGTCGAATATTGTAACTCCCAATGGAGGAATTTTTGATGTGGGGGGAGCGGCCGCCCCCCTGCCTCCGCCCCTGACTTGAAGTTTACGGGAAAATTGGATTGGCAAAATTTCAGCAAATGATGGCGTGAATCGTGATATACATGCACTTCTTTACCCCTTGTTTTTATTTGTTCACCATTCCTAAAATTGTGCTAATTGAGTTTATGACTTCGATTATTCTAACTTATTTCATCTTTTCAGAGGATTTTCTCTAGTGTTGTTTAAGACTTTAAGTTACTCACTGTTTGTTCGTTCTTACCTGTCATTCATGAAATGCAGCCTTGGTGACAACATTCAATCTTGAAATTGGAATTACTGGTGCCATTTTGACAAAGCTAGATGGTGATTCTAGAGGTGGGGCGGCTTTGAGCGTTAAAGAGGTACAATTTCTTACCTAGCTAGTACTTAATTCCCGATAGAGAAGTTAAACTCATCCCCATTATATTGATAAATTAGGTCTATATTAAAGTTTAATGCCATTATGTATTCTGCTCATGATAATGAATAGTGTCAAAGAAGTGATCTCCATAGGCTTAAAATATCTACCGTCAGTTATTTTACAGAAGTGATTCCTACAAACTAGAAGTTAAGTTTTCAATGTCATATTTCACTCTTGCTGATGGTGATGCTCAACCACATATTTTGTTGTTGATCTTAGACTAGACTAGCATAACGAGGTCAGATGATATTGCATGACCATCAATTTTGTTTCAAACCATGCTTTAGGCAATGTCCACAAATACTCACCTGATCCTGTTCATTGTTTTGGTAATATATGGTATACTTGAGTAACAATCACATGTACTAAAATTCTTTTATTATCACAGTTATTTGAAACAACTTTATTTTAGCATGAGTCCCATTATTCTTTTGCCCCGTGGCCATGGTAATGCATTCTTGAACGGAAAAAATTGAAAGAAAGAAAATAAGATGATGAATACTTAAGAATGAAAGACGCATTTAAAGATTCTCTTTGGCTTTTGTTTCCCAAACTCCTTATATGAAAGTGACACATATTTACAATGAGAAGAATCAATGGAGCAAAAGTTTCTTTGTGTTGGAATATGTTTATGCTTAAGGTTTTATTCTTGAAGCATTGTTTGTTCTTCTTGTTCATGTAACTCTAGACTGACAAACTTTATGCTGATACAAGCAAAAGGATGTTTTTGAGAGATTAATATGGTAGTTTCCACTTGCCTGTACATGTACAAGTAAAAGATGATACTAATTTGAAGTTAAACCAAAAATATTTTCTGTTGTTTATCTATATTTTTCCCAGAGGGGGTGGGGGGTAAATTAAACTCCTTTATTTTAAGACAAAAGTATGAACTGCCCAAAGGCTTTACTCACGATCTCAGGCATAGCCACAAAAGAACAAACTTATGTGAGACCACGACAACTAATCCCCTAGTATATACATGCTGCCAAATATCAATAGCTCCTTTCAATTTACCTTCAAGTAAGAACTCTGTGTAGCATATCTCTGCCAGTGTGTTCCAGAATTTGCTCCTTAGAACTTCTTGCTTGCTGAAAGATCCATCTGTTTCTTTCTCCCCATATGGTAAATCACTGCTGCCCTCTCCTACAGTCTGAGCTTAGCAAGAAAAATGCTTCCCTCTGACATCCTTTTGTTGTGCAGAGATATAAAAGTCTATATAAAATATGACGGAAATAAACAAGAGCACACAAGAGATTTACATGGTTCGGCCAATTACCGGCCTCCCTCCACGGAGAGCCACCAACTTCAAGTTTCCTTGTGTTTATAACCAACACAAAATCCCTTACCCACCCGGATAAGCCCTTTGTACACCCACACTCAAAACCTAGTGAAATTATACACTCTCACCTCTCTATTGCTCTCCCCCTTGACGGAACTACATTGCACTTTCCACAATATCTGAACTTCTTCTTCCAAGGTGTCTCCAACCAAGACCATCTCAACCCCTTTCATACTTGGGAGATTGACTCTTGATATGCCTCAAGAAAATTCAGATTCATTGTCTCTTCACCAAGTATTTACCAACCAAATACATTGTAGTTCATGGTTCATGCACCAAATCAGTCACATACATTGCTTCTCATTGAGAGGATGAATCCCAGCACCTTTTTCACTTCTTGCTAACTTCATGGCGGACATCACTTCATCCTGCAACAACCTCCTAAATTCCACTAGAGCAGGAAATATTAGATTGGGGAGGATCCGCTCTTGTTCTCCTAGGATCTCAGCTACTATAGAATCCTGTGACCTAGCTGCATTTTTGATCATACTGTCCCCTATATTTTCTTTCAGTGACCCTCCTCCTTGCTAATCATCATATAAACTGCAGAATTTCCAGAGTTCTGTACTCAATCCAAGGAGCCACAATCACCCTTAATTTGAGAAATTTCTCTCCATGTCCAAGATGATATCTTACAGTGCCACAACTTTTTCCCTTTAACCTGCTGCACCTGTGGCACGACTATAGAGTATCTTTACCTAGGATTTCCCAGGGAGGTTTACACATAGCAGCCTTATTCCATTCAAATAGTCCTTTTAGTGCGTTTTGGGCCTCTCCCTCCCAAAAGTTAGCCTGTAGGATGGGGCTTTACCTTACACTAACATACTAAACACCAACCCCTTCCACAACCGATGTGGGATCGGTCGGAGGGCCAACAACCAGAATCTGCCAATGTCTACAATGATGTGATCCTGGAGATATACTGGGCCCTGGGCTCTGATACCATTTGTAATGGCCTTCTAGTGTGTCCTGGGCCTCTCCCATTCCATAAGTAGGATGGGGCTTTCCCTTACACTTATATACCAAGCACCAACCCCGTCCACAACCGATGTGGAATAACCCTAACAATTACATCGATTATGGCTTACTACCATATTAATCTACATTTGTCGGAATTGTTTTTTTTTTTTTTTCCGATCTTTTTTTTTCAAGTTTTACCAGTTGACCTGCAATTATTTTATCTCACAATGCATCATATTGTTACGTTAAATCATCATTTAACACATCTGTCGGTTATATAATAACCAGAAATCCATGTCATATCTTCCGTGAAGTGCTTTTGATTAAAGAGATGGAAAATGGCCACACTATCAAAAGTATATTTGTATTGCTTTACTATGAAAGTGAGTGAACGTGGATGCTGACTGTAAATGTGTCGATGTATGCTTACGGCCGTGAGCTATAATGCAATGACATTAAGCTGTATTCTTATGAAGAAAATGAGATATTTTATCCTTATTGACAATGGGGTGTGGCAGGTATCAGGGAAGCCAATCAAGCTTGTAGGACGAGGAGAGCGCATGGAGGACCTTGAACCTTTCTACCCAGATCGCATGGCAGGGCGAATCTTGGGCATGGGAGATGTTTTATCATTTGTGGAGAAGGCGCAAGAAGTTGTAAGTGTCCATTCACATCAAAGTTTCCCATAAATCATCATTGCTTGAAGTAACTCTTGGTTAAATTGAGAGTAGATGCGCCAAGAGGATGCTGAAGATTTACAGAAGAAGATCATGGGTGCAAAGTTTGACTTTAATGACTTCTTAAAGCAAACTCGTGCAGTTGCCCAAATGGGTTCTGTGTCCCGTGTTATTGGAATGATTCCTGGCATGGGGAAGGTATGAATGCCGATTTCCCAATTTTGTCCTCAATTTTACTTTCAAGCTGTTACCCTTGATGAACCCATGAACACTATGAGGCATAAATGAAAGATACTTTTGCGTTCCCTATTGTTCTTGTATGCAATAAACAGGTTACTCCTGCGCAAATTCGAGAGGCAGAGAAAAGCTTGAAGATAATGGAAGCAATGATTGAAGTAATGACCCCAGGTACTTCTCCCCCCCCCCCCCCAGTTGTTTGAAAAGTTAACTGCTTGTGGAAGTAACTTTCCCTTGCTCTTTTTTCCACTCTTAAGATGCAATGACACCTTATAATGATAAAAGTCGTATGACAAAAAATGCTCTGTGACAAGTGTGTACGTCAATATGCATTTTCCCTCATACCATGGTCAACACATGATTTTTATCTTTGATTGTTGGGTGTTGATTCTCAAACTATGATCGACTTATCAGAAGAAATGCAAAGATTTGTTGTTTTGCATATACTTCAAAATAGCAAGAAGTTGTTAGTGCCCATTGATTGTATAAAACTTTCTTATCCTTGGTATTGTTCTATTTAAGTTGATGGTTACTATATTTGCTTGCAGAGGAAAGGGAGAAACCAGAACTGCTAGCTGAATCTGCTACCAGGAGGAGGAGGATTGCTCAAGAATCTGGAAAGACAGAGCAGCAGGTATTCATAGTTAAAGGATGATGCGACCTACTCGGAAAGCAAAGATTATACTCCCTCCGTCCCAAAAAATTGTCATACTTTCATTTTCTGTGTGTCCCACTAAAAAATAATCCCATTTATATAAAAGTCTAAATTTTAGTATGATTTGTAAATGATGTAAGTAGGGATGGGAACGGGGTGGATTAGGGGCGCGGGTTGTCTCTAAAACCGAGCCCACCCCGTCCTTTCAAAAACCCGAGCCCACCTCGCCCATAACCATTAAAATTCAATATTTTTTTTTAAATTTTGAACTTAAAATAATTTTTTTTTAAAGTTTGGATTTATATTTCTAACTCAATTTAAGCACTCCAAGCCCAAGGAAAAAATTTTCTCTTTTCAATTTATACTACATACATATTTAACAAAAATTGTACATAACATAATTTTGGGGCGGAGCAGAGCGGAACATAAACCCGACCCCCCCCCCACCCCCGCGGGAATCCAATCGGGTCTTAAAAAATTATGAGAAAAACGGATTTTTTAGGGGCGGACCATCCTCAAAATCGGGTCGGGTTTCGAGATATTGCCATCCCTAGGTGTAAGCATGTCAAGCTACTTCCTTTAAAAGAGTGAAATGTAATGTGCAACTATTTCTTTGGGACGGTGGGATTGTATATATTTGCTTAGTCATTACAACTTAATATGATCTGTTCTGAGTATGACTTACCAATTTCAGGTGAGCCAACTGGTTGCTCAATTATTCCAAATGCGTGTTCGAATGAAGAATCTACTGGGACTAATGGAAGGTCAAGGTGGATCTGTTCCCGGACTGAGTAATCTTGAGGAGGCACTGAAAGCGGAACAAAAGGTGTGTTTTCTTGATGTCACAGCATATTCTTTATTGCCTCCTTTTGTGTCTATTTTGCTCGGGTCGGGAGGTTAACCTCGCTTGTTTTTTTCCTTTCCACGTCAGGCGCCTCCTGGTACTGCTAGGAGGAAGAGGAGATCAGAATCAAGGAGGCAATTTGCTGACACATCACGACCAAGTCCTCGTGGTTTTGGAGGCGGAAATTGAGAAGTTATGACCCCTTTTAGTGCCCTCAGTGGTATGTGCAGATTGATAGGTATCTTTTTATTTTTTTTCTGTTTGTTTGTTTATATTTTTTGCTTGAACTCACAACCTTCTTTGAGAAGGATAGTCTACAAGGATTTCCAGGAGAATCGGACTTTCTAGTTCCCTTACAGTAGCAGTTTTTTCACCATGGATGGCGGTTGTGATCGCCAAGTCATGTATGTAGCATTGCTCCCGATTCTTGTATAACCAGATATACCAATTATAACTGCATTTGAAGAGAGGAAGAGTATCAGTTTCTGTCTTTTCTGATTCTGTTTCCACTTTAGCTGCTGTCTTTCATGGTACTTAACTGCAGTAGAATGATATTCTTCAGCTCACTGTGCAATGCTAAAGCAGAAGTATGAGACTACCTTTACAGCGTTTTTGTGTCTCAGAAAATTCAAGGAAAGGAATGGAAATGAAGAAAAGAGTTTGAAAACATTGTTAGTGCAAGCATCATAGACTTGTACCTTCGTAAGAAAGTACAAGTCTACAATTCATGAACTAACTAAAATTAATTGTATTTCACTTTGAGAGATGCTACAAAAACCAAATGCATCAATGTGCTTTGTGTAATTAATTACAAATTAATTTTAAAAAAAGTTTTTTGTTTTTGAAAAATGTCAAAAATTAGAGTTCAACGAATATATGCTCCCACGGTTTTATTTTAAGTGTCCATAATAGTGACGTGTTGTGAGGGAAAAAACAAGGACACTAAAAATGTGACAGATGGAGTATAATGGAAGATTTCTCACAATTCATTGGAGAATTAAGGGCAATGGTCTGTTTGGACCTCAAGGCACGCAGCCCTTTGTACAGATTTCTCAAGGTTGGTCAATCCATATCGGTTGAGAATGCAATTTCCTCGGACAGTTGAAATCAGAAATAGGAAGTAGTTGAGATTTTCTTGGTCCGTGTATCATCCAAATGGTTGGTTGCCTCACTGGGTTTTCGACAAGTGTTTGGTGAAATTCTTTCTTATATTCAGTATAAAAAAATAAAACCAATTTTTATAGCTCTTTCTTCTTTGTTTTCCCTGTTATCCTATCCTAACAAAGAAAAAGACCAAGGAGAATTGACAAAGTTTGTTAATCCGAAGCAAAAAAAAAAAAAAAAAAACACTAGCGATTTCCATAAAAATGGCAACAGGTGGATCGGGTGGTACAGCTTTTCCAGCAGTCGACGTAGACAAAGAGTTGAATCCGGGCAAGCACAAAACTTTCGAGGCTGATGCTGTATCATCTGAAATTACTACCTCCAAGGAGATCAAGGTAAAATCTGCAATTCTAACCTTTTGCATCTGCAACTTGTATAGAACTCTAGCCTTTTCCATATCATGATTCATGATCGTCATGATGATTTCCATTTCGCTTATAAACTGCTTAGCTTTCGGATTTAAAAAAATTGATCCTGCTAAGTACAAGATCAAGATCTGGAAATGACCATCGATCAGAACGTTTTTTATCCAGAGAATGACCATATACATGTGTATGTGTGTGTACATGTGTTGACATTTTTACTTATATTGTCAAATATTATGTTTACATTGCAGGAACAAATGGAAAAGGCTAAACAACAGCATAAAGAGAACGAAAAGCAAGACACGGTCCAAAAATTTAAGTCGGCCATTATAATTTCGGGAATTATTGCAGCAGTTGCCGGTGCAGTTTTTGCCATATCCAAGAAATTGAGGGAGAAGTAGAGAGCCGGAAAACAATGCATCTTCCCAACAAATTTTGGTTCTTTAGTTTTTTCTTTTTTCCGCTCCTGCGGGCAATTATTATTTCCATGGAGACATTTTATTTTACTTTCTTTCTGGGTTGTTACTTTCAAATATTTACTACGGGACAGGAGTAGCAAATTTTTGTAATCGAATTTTATTTTTGATGGAGAGGGACTCATTTTAAAGAAGAGCTTCCTTTTAATTCACTTTCCTGTACGTGTTTGTAATGAACAGAAGAATATTTTGACAACTCAAATATCATTGTATGTATACTCTGATCTGTACTAATGCCGCCTGTTTTTTTTCCTGTCATTTTTGCCTGCAACGTCGACATAATATCTCAAAGTTCAATACCGAAACTTAAAAGTTTTTTAGAACTCAAAATCCGTAATACCCCATATTCAGAGAAGTGGGAATTTCGTGTGATTTATTAGTAACGCTCCAACTACGGGTACAATAAATCATAGATGGATACATTTTTACTTTAACCCGTGAGCATTTGGAGCCGTTGCTCCACCACCACCACGGGTTCCAAATCCAAAATCTGACCACATTTCTGTATTGTTTTGTGACATGTAGAGTCATAATCCAGAAATTATGACACTGCATACTACCAAATGAAGCAAATCTTGGAAAGCAGAGCTGGCCAATGAGAGAAGAGATGTAGATTTAGCAAGATGACTCTGTTATCTCTTTGCACACCTATACATACACCTGCAAAATTACATCTCTTGTCATCCCAATTCTTTTCCTTTTGCTCATTTTCCTAACCCACCAGCCTGCCTCATTTCATTCATCATCAATGGCTGCTTCAACAATGGCTCTCTCCTCTGCCTTTGCCGGACAGGCCGTCAAGGTCGCTCCCTCTACCTCCTCCTCCGAGCTCTTCGGTGAATCAAGAATTACCATGCGTAAAACCGCAGGTAAGGCCAAGACAGTTTCGTCCGGCAGCCCATGGTACGGCCCGGACAGAGTCAAGTACTTGGGCCCATTTTCCGGTGAGGCACCATCTTACCTCACCGGGGAGTTTCCCGGTGATTACGGCTGGGACACCGCTGGGCTCTCCGCTGATCCGGAGACATTCGCAAAGAACCGTGAGCTCGAGGTGATCCACTCTAGATGGGCCATGCTTGGAGCTCTCGGGTGCGTTTTCCCCGAGTTGCTAGCTCGCAATGGTGTCAAGTTTGGCGAGGCCGTGTGGTTCAAGGCCGGATCCCAAATCTTCAGCGAGGGTGGCCTGGACTATTTGGGTAACCCCAGCTTGGTTCATGCACAGAGCATTTTGGCAATCTGGGCCACACAAGTTATCTTGATGGGCGCAGTGGAGGGATACAGAATTGCTGGTGGGCCACTTGGGGAGGTTGTTGACCCATTGTACCCGGGTGGTAGCTTTGACCCACTGGGCTTGGCAGATGATCCGGAGGCATTTGCGGAGCTAAAGGTGAAAGAGCTCAAGAATGGCAGACTAGCCATGTTTTCGATGTTTGGTTTCTTCGTTCAGGCTATCGTCACCGGAAAGGGGCCATTAGAGAACCTTGCAGACCACCTAGCTGATCCAGTTAGCAACAATGCTTGGGCTTTCGCCACCAACTTTGTTCCTGGAAAGTGAGTTAAGATTCTCAACATAATGTAACATTTGTAGTATGAAGGGGATGGGGTTGAATGATGTATATTATTTGGAGTGATTTTAATGAAACATGACAATTTTCCCTGCACAATGATCTGTGTGAGCAATTTTCCAAGACGTGTACAGAGGCAAATCATATACTCCCTCGTTTCTTTTGAAGATGTTCCAAAAGAGACATAAAACTATTACATCAGGGAAGAAAATGTTCCATTTCTCGCTCTTTTTTGTTATATTTAGTTTAGAGTATTTGAAACCCACCTCTACTCCCAAGAAGAAATACTAAATTGGTTTGAAATACATTGTTCTTTGTACGGTCTATTTTAAGCATAGTTTCTAAATTTCACTTATTAATCGTAACACAACTCTACGTGCACCAGGGTACTTGTTAGCAAAATTCTTTTATTAATAACAGTAATAATGAAAATGGAATATATATCGAGAAACAATTTTTTGCATTGTCAAATTATGTTGAAAACCTTTTGTCCGATATAAAATTGTAGAACACTGACACCCTCGGGAAATAGTCATTGCTCACACGGTTGAAACCCGCAAAGCTCAACATTCGCAATCAGCACCACCCTCGGGCAGGGCATGCTAAATCGCAAAGTACCTCTCTATCGTCGTATATCAGTCACTGGCACATTAGCATTGACCCTTGCCGATATAGATCAGAACAGCTTAAGGAGACAAATGCACATATCAAACATGGTGCTTTATTGATTAAGTGCAACTGTACAGCTGATTTAAAGAAATACCAGGATTAAATGAAGCTTGATCAATATGTATAGTCAGTCTGAGTTAGATAATGAATTTTAATGTAGAAAAGTTTGAACTTGGATCAAGCTCTCCATGAAAGTTAGCTTAGATAATGAAGTTAGACACTCTTTCTATCTTGTTATATGAAATCTGAGGTATCTAAATCAGGGTAACATTGGTATGAGAGTTCTTGTACAGACACAAGAAAATTTGAAGGCAGTCAATAATCTGTGAAGCAAATTTAATTGGTATCCTGACCACAAATGTTTGTTGGCCCATGACAGGTAGTGGTATTTTGGAAGGACTCTTGACATTTTATCCAAATAAATTGTAGACTACATACTGCCAAGTGAAATAATCTTGAAATTAGACTTGGCCAATGAAAAATGAGATATAGATATAACAAGATACTCTATCTCTCTTTGGGCAGCTATATAAACAACACCAAAATTACATATATTTCATCCCAATTATTTTCCTTAGTTCACTATATAGAAGCCCATCTTTTGAACAGTATTCCAGCTGCCTCAAATATCCATGGCTGCTTCAACAATGGCTCTCTCCTCTGCTTTTGTGGGACAGGCCGTAAAGGTCGCCCCCTCGGCCTCAGAGCTCTTTGGTGAATCAAGAATTACCATGCGTAAAACCGCAGCCAAGGCCAAGACAGTCTCATCAGGCAGCCCATGGTACGGACCTGACAGAGTCAAGTACTTGGGCCCATTTTCCGGTGAGGCACCATCGTACCTAACCGGGGAATTCCCTGGTGACTACGGTTGGGACACTGCTGGGCTCTCGGCTGACCCCGAGACATTCGCAAAGAACCGTGAGCTCGAGGTGATCCACTCTAGATGGGCCATGCTTGGAGCTCTCGGGTGCGTTTTCCCCGAGTTGCTAGCTCGCAATGGTGTCAAGTTTGGTGAGGCTGTGTGGTTCAAGGCCGGATCTCAAATCTTCAGTGAAGGAGGGCTTGACTATTTGGGTAACCCCAGCTTGGTTCATGCACAAAGCATTTTGGCAATCTGGGCCACGCAAGTCATCTTGATGGGCGCAGTAGAGGGATACAGAATTGCCGGTGGACCACTTGGCGAGGTTGTTGACCCATTGTACCCTGGTGGTAGCTTTGATCCATTAGGCTTGGCAGATGATCCAGAGGCTTTTGCTGAGCTAAAAGTAAAGGAACTCAAGAATGGTAGACTAGCCATGTTTTCTATGTTCGGTTTCTTCGTTCAAGCAATTGTAACTGGAAAGGGCCCATTAGAGAACCTTGCAGACCATCTTGCTGATCCAGTTAGCAACAATGCTTGGGCTTTTGCCACCAACTTTGTTCCTGGAAAGTGATCTGAGACCTAAGATTCAATATATGTAAAATATCTGTATGATGGGAGGTGGAGTTAATGGATGTAAATTATTTTGAGGAGTTTAATGGAACATTGGAGTTTTCCTAGAACAATAGTTTGATTTCCAAGCTTGCGTACTGTTTAGCCTCGTCTTTATGTCTTAAGTTAATGGGTAAATTGCAGATGAATTCTCTATGTTTTACTGTGTAGCAGAGGAGCCTAGCAGGGGCAGTTTTTGCCATATCCAACAATATTGGAAAACAGGATTTCTGTGTATTTGTTTCTCTAAGATTCAATGCATTCTTGATCTCAAATATTGAACATCACAAGACTGTCGATCACTCATAATTCTCTCTGCTGCAACCTTGAAATGAGGTTACAACGGTGCCATTACATTTGCCAACAACAATGTTGCCATGAGCAACATGCCAACATGCATACTAGCACTACGCTGCGCCACTAAATAAGAACAATTGATTTGAAGTTCTCACTGAATGAACGTAAAATCATAATAGATTTAGGAAATGAGCGTAACTTCAACTGGTACGAATTTCTTATTTCTACTTAGTGTGGTCAAGGATGAAGTTAAGGTTACTTCAGTTCAATGGTGAACTTGAAGTTGCCATAATCTTACCTTACTGTACGAAGATGGGCCTCTACAAAAATAAATTGCATATTTCAAGCTCATATGATGATAGAAGATAATCAAAATGCACGAGTTCAGCAGTGTTATATATTTCTGTATTCACATTAATCACAAGTTACTTCGAACTCTATATATCTTCCACTTACCCGGGATTGGAAAGACAAGCCTTGTGTTCTTTCACATGGTATCAGAGCAGTAATGTACAAAACCTTTCATATCTTTTGCCCGATTCCCCTTAGTCTTTCAAATGTTTCTTCATGGCTGCTGATCCCAGTAGCAATGCTGCAACAACCCAACTATCCCCTCCGTCCCAACTTATTGATCAAGAACAAATTTTGACACTCATTTTGTGACGGAAGGAGAGTATCTGATAACAACTGCAACTCATCTCAACAAGATGATGTAGTTTCTCCGGAAAAGCCTATACTTCATCATACAAACAAGTGAACAACCCCGATTACTGTTCATGTTGCTCGATTTTGTTCGTGTTTCTCATAGGCTCACAGGTGATAATCATCCAACCTAGTCAAGAGCCATGACCATGACACTCTACGGCCAAATATCTTTACCTCGATTTGGTAATTAATCATCGCCTAATGTCTTCAATTCGTACATTTACATACATATCAAAACTTGTAAATTATGAGCTTTTATCAAGTTGAGTCAGCAAGGTTCCTTCAGCTAATGAAGTTAAGAGTTTTTCCATATTTGAAAATTTAAGAAACCCAATTAATCTTTAAGCATAATGGACTCCAAAAATGATCAAGAAGGAAAAAAGAAAAATAGAAGAGTGATATGCACATAACTTCAAAACAGAAGTTTTGAACCACAACAGATTTGCTGAGTTAAAAGTTTATAACTACTGAAACATTGCAAAGAGATTGAAGAAAATAAAAGAGGTAAAAAAAAATTGATGAAAAGAATGATAACTTTTGGCAAAATAAAGAAGAATATAATTGATGAAAAGGACTAAAAACTGAAGGCAATATGTGCACCAGATTCAGTTGATGTTGCTGACCACATTTGTGTATTGGCTGGTGACATGTAGTCATGTAGTGTTGCTATCAGACACTGACAGTTTATCCTGATCATAATATTTGAGGAATGCATGGTCCTAAGTGAAGCAAATCTTGGAAACCATACTCAGCCAATGCAAGAGGAGATTCAGATTTTAACTAGATACATCTATCATCTCATTTTCTTTATAAATAACACCACCAAATTACATATCTTCCCATCCCAATATCCTTTGCCTTAGCTCACTATACTACAGAAGCTCTTCTTTCCAGTTAACATATCACCTGCCTCATACATCCTCCATGGCTGCTTCAACAATGTCTCTCTCCTCTGCTTTTGTGGGACAGGCCGTAAAGCTCGCCCCCTCGACCTCAGAGCTCTTTGGTGAATCAAGAATTACCATGCGTAAAACCGCAGCCAAGGCCAAGACAGTCTCATCAGGAAGCCCGTGGTACGGCCCGGACAGAGTCAAGTACTTGGGCCCATTTTCCGGTGAGGCACCATCGTACCTAACCGGGGAATTCCCTGGTGACTACGGTTGGGACACTGCTGGGCTCTCGGCTGACCCCGAGACATTCGCAAAGAACCGTGAGCTCGAGGTGATCCACTCTAGATGGGCCATGCTTGGAGCTCTCGGGTGCGTTTTCCCCGAGTTGCTAGCTCGCAATGGTGTCAAGTTTGGCGAGGCCGTGTGGTTCAAGGCCGGATCCCAAATCTTCAGCGAGGGTGGCCTGGACTATTTGGGTAACCCCAGCTTGGTTCATGCACAGAGCATTTTGGCAATCTGGGCCACACAAGTTATCTTGATGGGCGCAGTGGAGGGATACAGAATTGCCGGTGGGCCACTTGGGGAGGTTGTTGACCCATTGTACCCAGGTGGTAGCTTTGACCCACTGGGCTTGGCAGATGATCCAGAGGCTTTTGCGGAGCTAAAGGTGAAGGAGCTCAAGAATGGCAGACTAGCCATGTTTTCGATGTTTGGATTCTTCGTTCAGGCAATTGTAACCGGAAAGGGCCCATTAGAGAACCTTGCTGACCATCTTGCTGATCCAGTTAGCAACAATGCTTGGGCTTTCGCCACCAACTTTGTTCCTGGAAAGTAATTTAAAGATTCAACAAAATGTAACATTTGTCTATGAGAGAAGGTGGTTGAATGATGTAATTAAATTATTTGTACTGATTTTAATGAAACATGACAGTTTCCCTTGCATAAATGTTTGGTTATTGTAACTATCAATTGCAACATTTATATAGTCATTAGTGTCATCAGTCATGTGTGTTGTTATCAAAATCGAATTAAATAAAATTTTAATTATGTTTGAAAAAATTGATTGGGAATTTAAGATTACTGAAGGAAAGTTTTCGACAATAATATTATACATTAATTATCGGCCACCTATTCATTCATGTGAGACATCGTACATCATTTGTTCGTTAAGTTAAATTACGAAATGAATAAGAATCTATATATTTTGTTATATATAAAAGTATGTTTCATACATTGTACTAATTACAAAAATATCTTATCTAAATTAGAAAATTTAATAAAATAGGCAGCATCTAATGATAATTCACCCCATTGCATTCCATTCTATTTTTGTCTTTCATATTGCAGAAATAATCTTTGCGGTCTATAACAATCTACATTTTCCTAATGTTGCACTAGTGGACCTCCCTCTCACTTTTAATATGCATATTAAAAGTAAGGAAATGTGCCAAAATAATCAAGCTTAATACATGATTTATATTTTGTTTAAGAAAGATCTACTATAAGATAATCTATTTTTTCTATTTAATGATCCTACAAATATATATTTGTGTTATCTTGGGTAATTTTCATCCAAATTTTTTAATTTTTTTTTTCTTATTGGTTCCACACTTTTTCTCTCTATCTCTTTCTTACTTTTTACTATGATCATTATAATTTATAAAAACCTAAAAATCAAATCAATAAATCACTCATTCAAATGCACTCATAGTTAATATCGATTCTATCTCGAGTTGATCGAGCCTGGATCGGTTCAATCCACGTGTCAGCAGGATAGTGGCCCAAGTGTGATCCTCCGTGTCACCTGCGT
>JAOWAN010000014.1:5155253-5177415 GCA_028566635.1 Lobelia cardinalis
CTTTGATCAATTGGCTTTTAACACATTCGGGGCTAGGGCTTGGAGAGAAGGGGGTGGGGGTTAGTATATCAATCTGGCTTTAATCAATTTGGATTTCAACGAATATATTTTGGGGGTGTTGGATTCTCACGATGCAGAGCATTTTACGGTCACTGCAAATGTTAATGGCCGTTTGGAGAACAGGAAGGTCCACTACAAACTATGGGTTTTTTTCTTCTTTGAATCTTGGTTTCTCACCCTTGGAAAGAAATTAATGAACTCATCATTCGAAAATTCAGATATTTTCATTCAAGAGGATGGAGAGGGCATGTGTTTTTTGAGAGGATATGGGGGTGTATTGGTGGTTTGGTGGCGGGGTTGGTGGTGGTATTGGTATTGGTATTGGTGGTTTGGTGTGGGGTTGTTGGTGGTGGTATTGGTGGTTTGTGGTGGGGTGATGGTGGTGGTTTGGTGGCAGTGTGAAGGTGGTGGTGGTATCGGTGGTATGATGGTGGTGATTTGGCGGCAGTGTGATGGTGGGTGGAGAAAGTGGTAATGATTTAATTTTTTTTTTTTTTGTAGTTTTTGTTTTAAAAAGGATTAAAAAAAAGAAAGAATAATTTTTTTTATTAAAAATTATTTTTTTAAGTAATGAAGGGTAATACTATCATTTCCTTCTTTTTTTTTTTTTCCAAATTTATCATTCACCTAAGCTCAACGTCAGCGCCACATAGGAAATTCTTTGCCACATTGACGATCAAACTGGTCAAATTAGGGCTAGTGAGCAGTTGAGATTTTCTTAAAATTATTTAGGGACCGATGAAGGTACTTTTTAACGTTAAAATGTTAGGATATTTTAAGATTTTGGGTCAAAAGTCAGGGACCAAATGGGGTATTATGCACATAAGTGATCCGAGTCCAAAAGATAATTTTTGGAGCAGATGAGCCACGGCGCTTAAAATATCTTGGGGATGAAAGCTAAATTATCGAATTACCCTTCAGCTCCTCATATGCCCACTAGGCCACTATTTTCCAAATAGGATTTAGGCTAGGGCACCAAAATTATCCCCAACCGCAGCACTCTCCACACCCAACTCTCTCACGCACTCTCCTTCAACAGCCACTTCCTCCGCTGGTTGCAGCCCTCCGCCGTCGATAGCTCGTCTCAGGTATGTTTGACCGTTAACATTTAACCTGTTTCACCCCGCTCATTCCGTCTTGCCGCCATTTCATGTTCAACTTAATTCTAATACTCTTCGTTATATATATATTTAAATTTAATTCAAAGCTAGGGTTCATGATAGCTGTTTCATTTTTTCTTTTTCGTCGTTTCGTTTGCCACTGTGTTGTTGACTAGCTTTAGCTTTTGTTATTGATTTTAAGTTAGTCGTTCACAGTGTTCATGATGTGGTTTTTAGTTTTGGAAGTTATATTTGCTAAAATAGAGGTAATGGTAAATGAAAATGATTGATAGTCTTTGAAGTCAAGCCCAAGATCGCTCTTTGATAGAAGTGGAGGACTGAAATTATATACTGATTTGTGGGCATCCTGTGTTGCCTAGTGGACGTATAAGTACATATACTAATTTCTGATTTGTGAAATCTTTATTTCCCTCCATTTTGGTTTTCGTTGTTGGTGTCCTTTGTTTCCAACATTGACTTCTTTATATGGATAATTAGTAGTATGTGATTATCACACATGTTAACTGTTGGTTTTCATTTACGGTTTATGAGTTAGACGTGTGATACTTTTACCAATAATCACGATGATAGACGGGATGGGGTTAAAGCAACCAGGGGTGGAAAAGGACGCGAGTGAATGTAGGTTGACCAAAGGTCGGTATTTGACTGATTTAAACGATGTCTCTCCATGTCACCCCAAAAAATTAGTTGGTCCTATATCAGTCTATCAATCATTGGAATAACACAATCTTTAGATTGCTTCCAAATTCTTCTTCTAGATGTAATAACAGCAGATGAGTTTGGTATGAGGTGATGAGAATTGGTGTAAGGGCTATTGGTGCTGGTAGTGCGAGTGAGCAGAGAAGCCCCTGCAGGGAAGGAATTCTTTCTTGGGACAAATACTGAGTGGAGTTGAGCTGTTCAAGTGTATAATGGAAGAGCGATATTAGTGAAGTGGTTGGTTTGTCAAAAATTGCTCATCCTCTAACTGGCTTAAGGATGTATGCATGTAAGAGGAACTATGCTATAACTCTGTATGAAAAAAGTTTCTGTTATCGAGTTAGTTCTCTTGATTTTCCTTCTGTTTGCT
This sequence comes from Lobelia cardinalis, assembly GCA_028566635.1. NCBI lineage: Eukaryota > Viridiplantae > Streptophyta > Magnoliopsida > Asterales > Campanulaceae > Lobelia > Lobelia cardinalis. The sequence goes on from JAOWAN010000014.1 coordinate 5,157,504, forward strand.
GGATTTGTTTTTAATGTATAGAGATATCTTGGTGAATGGAAATAGTATTTTCTGGATTGACTGCCACACCTTGCTAATTTGTACATTCTAGGGCCTTGTTAAGCCAGGTTGCTTTTGTCAAGAAAACTCTGCTGCCATCCCCACTTTGGCTTAAGAAGTGCCGAAGTGGTGGATATTACCTATGCCCAAGACAATGAAATAGGTTGATGCTATAAAGTTCTTTGGAACTGCTAGGGTGGCATGATACCAACAGATTTACACCTTAGTAAGGTATCAATAAACGACCCTTAACGTTTGGTACGATAATGCATTGAAGGCTTTATGGAAATGGATTTGTATGGAAGGTATTGTTGAAACGAGAAAGTACATGGAGCCATGGAGGTTATTCATTTCTCACAATCAAGAAATAGCAAGCATAAGCCTTTCAGATTAGTTTTATTGTCCCCATTCGGTGGCTTGATGAAAAACTTCTTCTCAACGAAATAATGTGGAGACCAAACTGACAGGGTATCTCTATCTGAGGGCTATTGGCGAAAAGATCCTGTGAAGTGGAGGGTGATATATATGTAACTTCTAGTACATCTCATGAGTATTAACACAAGGATTGATTAGAGTAGATTATCCTTTGAGAGCTTAGAAAGCAATTATACTGCCTAATTGATTAATCTTCATTCCTTGTTTAATTAGTGACACAAGATGTATCCTGCCAGTTTTTCTTGGAGATGTGTTCATTTATTTGGTGTAATCCTTGAATCTAGAAGCTGAGGTCAGGTTTAGGATGCTCTATTGCGTAAATCAACATACAAAGTTTGTAAAGCAAACAATCTATTCAAAGAGTGGAGTAAAGGATTGTTGACAAACTTTGTTGTTACTGTAAATAGAAATAAAAAGTTAAGCTGTTTTGCTTCGATTTTAAACAGCTTCTTTCTTTAGAGTTCGATTACAATTCTTCTTTTAGTTGGGAGTCTCTACTTTGGTATACCTGCAGGATTAACTCTGCTAGATAGAAATGAAGAGTTGGCTTCTCCATAGTCTGATAACCACACAATCCCCTTTGGATTAGTTTAGATAAATAGTTTGATCATTATCAATATTACAAACTTAACAAGAATAACTAGGGTTCATTTTCTTCCTGTGCTTTTTTTGAAAAAAAAATCAATTATTTTAGATAATAAAGTAAGAACAATGCATTGAATTAGAAGGAAAAAATTACAACTATAATGTAAAGAGTCACACAGATATATAATGTCAGAATCAAGTTTATGTTGACAAAGCTCATACTACGCCGTTCCACATAATTGAGTTTTTTTTTTTTTTAATTTTCTGATCAATTTTAATACCCTTATACCAAAATTATGTATAATTATCTATATTTCAGCATATTATATGAAGTTAAATTATATTTTTATTGGAAAGATCTGGACATACAACGTACTTTCCCAAACTTTATGTATAATGCAATGTTATTTCCCCCAATTGATAATGCGTGCATCATTGTAGTTGGAATATAAATAATGCTATGTTCCGGCATGAGCAATAACACCACATCAATTGTGACGTGGACGTATATAACTGACCTCCATCTGACCTCCATCTCCACATCAGCATCACTGTCCATAAAAACTAACCTTGTCTTTGCAGACCTGTACATTAAAAGAAGTACATTGTGTGATCTGAGAAAATGTGTTGATTTTAGGGTAACTTTTCTTACTTTTATGGTTGATATTTGATATTTATTCCCTGAGAATATCAAGTTATTTCTGAATTGATTTACTCTCACATTGAGTTGTAAAAATTGAAAAATGCCATCTTGGTCGAAACAATTGGAGTTTATTTTATCTACATGTATTTGCGTTTTAGTTATATGTATCCATAGTTGTCAAATCGTGAATCGTATCGAGAATTGGGATATCCAAAAATGATATCTAGAATTGAATTGGGAATCAAATCGTAAGATTGAGATAAAAATCGTAAAACATCATAATTAATTACAAAAAGAAGTAAAAATAAAACCCATTTGTGAATCAAATTAAAAAAAAACACTAGTCATATCATAAAGGGGTACCAACTAAAAGATAATCATCATGGTAAATGATAACGCATGAGTATCAACTCGGAAGTACTAATGAAATATCATTTCAACATACTAAAACTAAGGTTTACTTAATAGATAACGTGTCTAACTACTAAACAAGTAAATAAATACTAATCATATTCATATCTATCTTCACTAACCCCAAGGTCGTCAAGTTCATCATCTTCGCTCTCATCGCTATTGTCATAATCTTCCTCCATTCCCCCTTTCTCTTCTTCCTTTTCATCAACATCATCAAACTCCTCCCCCTCCTTATCTACAATTTCAACAACTTTTTGCTTGCCTTTCCTGTCAACCGTTAAGTGTCTTGGTCCTAAAAAATAAAATATAAAAATAGATATGTGAAATAATCGCATAATTCACAATTTAGAAGCTACACTGTGATTATATACCTTGAAGTAAACAAATAAAATTTTTATTGTATTTTTATACATTTTTTTCTCGTTTTGCTAGTACTAGTCTCTTCAAAGCATTCATGATTATCCATCCATGAGGTGTCCCCAATTTCAAGAAAGCATGGCTCCTCTACCTCGGAAATTCATTCCTTGTGTTTTATGTTCGATATGCATATTGGATTATAGGTTTCAACTTTCTCTTTCTTCACTTTTGCATTAACTCGAGTTGGACATTGTAGTTCACAAATACTCTTCTTCCTCTTAGAATGCGCAAGATCAAATATGCTCCAATTTCTCTTGCATCCCCTTTGCACTACAACTTAAATTCATAACCTTAGTACCCTTTTCGCTAACTGTGAAGCTCCTTGCAATCCTCACCATAGCTTTCCCTCCGCAATGCTATCAAGCAAAAAAAAGGATATTTATTAACTGAGAAATTAGAATGAATAAGAAAGATTATTTTCATATTTAGTTATTATGAAATATTTATAATAACTAAATATGCCAAGTTGCTTCTTAGTTATTATATCCATGGCCAGACACATTCCAAATATCCCTTCCGTCGTTTTGAACTTTTCAAGTTGTTCGTCAATTGAGCATTGTGTCAAGATCGGAGTACAACCTCTCAATTGTTTTCTACAACTCAATAGGTTCGAACTTCTCATCATATTGGAACCTACATAAAGAAATTCATTTCACTTGACCAATGTACAATAGTTTAAAAGAGAGAAAGAAAGCTAAGATCTTTAGAACTACTACCTTGGGTTAAGAAAGAAGATTGCTTCATGAATAGGCCGATTGAGCTGCATGTTCCACCTCAAATCAATGATTTCCCACATCTTTTTGTAAGTACTTTGATTGTTGTTGAAGTTGTTGGCAATTTGTTCTTGGGCTTTATCCATAGCCTCTTGAATGTAACCCGGTTTTACATCATCATCAACAAACTTTAACACTTTACAAAAATATCGATACACAATTAAAGCAATATTTGACAGATTTCCATAACTTAAGATCATGGAGAAGTATGCCTTCCACTTTGAGTTCATCGGTCTTGGAAGCATGGGTCCATAAGTACTCTTATTTGACAACAGACATTTTTTAGAGCATTTTTCTTGTCCATGAAGCTCCTCAATGTGAGAAAGGAAGTACCATGGCCTTGTGTTAGTCAAGTTCCTTTGCCCACAAAACATTTTAACAAATCAAGTACCCAAGCGCGTCAATAGATATGGATCATCACTTCCTTTACTTTCTTAATTGTGTCTAAGAAGATATGCAGTTTACCTATGCCTTCCAAGATCAAGTCTGTGCAGGAAGCGGCGGCACAAAGAGACCAAAATAATCTTGCTCTTGTACATAACCGGAAGCACTAACGGCCACTACTTGCACTACATTTTTCCTCTCCAATTTCCTCCACAATCGAGTCCTTGATTATGGAAGAAGTGTCGAGTCTCTTGATTGACCATCGGTCCACTCATTAAACATAATTGTGCAACCGATTACCCCCCCGCTCCGTATTGTACTTTTCTAAGTTATCATGGACATTTTTCTCTCATTCTTCAAGTAACTCACCCTTGTAGGATCTTTAGTCCCCTCCCATAATTTCCAACTTCTTCTAGCATCTTAGACACTTTACGAGATTGAAAGTTAGGGCATTTTTATAGAGCACACTTCCCCAACATTTCATTCATTGTTTTCTGCTTAGGTGTTTTGCTTCTCGTAAGAAAAAAATTATTCAAAGATCATTTTTCTTTCTAATAATTTCTCCCTCCTCACTCACCTCAAAACACTTTTCATCTTTTTGAACAGTAACATTTTCTTTCTCCCCTAACTCAAAAGTTTTAATAAACAATTCTCTAACATCATCCGGGCATTGCGAACATGGGTTGGCATTATATGCGATCCAACAATATGATTTTTGAATCGACATCCTCCGGACATTTCAAACATAATTGCACATAACTCTCATTCTATTTTCATCAATTTTCATAGTGTTGCCAAGCCACATCTTCCATTTTTTTTCCATATCCAACAAGTTTTAAATTACACTAAGAAATCATAAGAAAGTGAGAAAAAAATTAGGAGAACATTACATTTGATTTAATCAAAATTCAAAATTATATAACAAAAATAAATAAATACTATAGTATTACTATTTCACGATTTACCCTGTTAGTCTATTATTGTTTTTTGACTTTTGTCTATTACTGGGTCAGTAATTCGGTGTTGCATACAATATGTAATATACTGGTGTTAGGACTTTTGTTGGAGACAAGCTTAAGATTTCTCTCTATATTTAATGTAACATGCATTACATATGAAGAATCCGTAGAACTTTCTACTATACTTGACTGAAGAGATCGACCAACTCAGAAGAGAGGAAGAGATCGAGTCGAGCCTTGAAACTGTAAAGGAGAGAGGAAGAGAGTCGAACTTGAGCCCTTGCAGACCGATTGAGCTTCACGCGCTTCTTGCTTTGGGTTTATTCTTGACAAGAGCGGGAAAAAAAATGAAGATTTCGAGGGTTTTATCAAGGCTGGAGCCTCGGATCCGCACCCGACCCGTGACTCTCTGAATAGGTTATGAATTGTATGATTGGCTCGATTCGTACGATTCATGATACGAATCTAGCGATTCATGCAATTCTTTGTTCATTTTTCGATTCACTCGTGCGTTTTGCATCTATAGGTCGTCGAATCGTATCATATCATACAATTCGTATCGGGAATGTAGGATTCAGACAACTATGTATCATATACCATACTAACGCTAGGAGAAGAGAGAACATACGATCTGATAAAAGGATAAAATCATTTCCACCAGCATTACTAGTCCGTAGGAACACAAAAATCACAAACCTTCAAAGGATTGGAATCCTCAAATTTGAGAAATCAATTATAAGTTTCTATGAACTGCATTCCCAACCACAAATATTTTGGGAGGCCAAATGGTAGGAGGCAATTTCATTGGAAGAGAGAACACATTTGACTTCCCACTGACAAACAACTTTACCTTTTCTGACTTCCCACTAATTTGACTTCACACTTCCGAGGGTTCTGTAGTGATGATGTTTTTGATTCCAAAATCCAAACCCAAAACTTGGACCAACATTTAAAGTTAAAATTTTCACTCCTGTATTTCTCTTATACATCCTCTGTTATCCTTGAATAGAACCCTTAAATATTCGCTTATGTTGGTGATCCCCATCTGAACCTAAAAATCTTAATAATTCACCTAGTACAGGTATGCCAGGGATCTTATGTAAGGCCTTCTGTATCAAGGACTCGTCCTGTTTCATCCTATACCTGTGTGAACACGAGCTGACACCGACACGCGTAGGAGATTTGTGTCAATCTCGGCTGATGGAACATGGACATGGCTGATGAATGGGAGACGCAAAAAGACAGAGAGGGAGGGAGGATGAAGAAGCAGATCTTGTTTTAATCAAGAACCAAGTGGGAAAAATGAGAGTCCAGGGGATGTGGAGGATACAGTCTACAATTTTTGAGTAATTAAGTGGATGATTTGAGTTAAATGCTGGGGTTTGATTTTGCAGAGTTGTTGATCACCCTTATTTTTCATCGTACTTTACTCAGGACTGTTATATCTCCTTTGAAATGTCTTTTAAATCATAAACAGACCCTATAGATGTATGCAAATGAGGAGATGTGATCACTTATGGTATCCCATGTCCACGAACGCGCATCCAAAATTTTAACACCTGCTAGCTGTGCATGTGGATCCTCAAATCATGATTATGGGGAATCCGACTTCTGGACCGTATCTGCACCAGACACCAGACACCAGACACCTTACCCTAGTCCTTGTTACATACTCAAGGTCCAAGCGGTAAACTCACTTGTTTTAAAGGACCTGCTTGATGTTTTGAATCTCCTCTTCTCTCTCTCTCTCTCTCTCTCTCTCTCTCTCTCTCTCTCTCGCAAAATCTGAAAATGGATATGTTGAATATATTACGCTTAGATTGATGTACCTTGCAAATAGGAGAGAGTTGTAACAGTTAAATAAACTTGATGCCACATGTTTACAAATGTCCTGAAAATTCAGATGCCATTGGTAGGACTTAGGAGAGGTACTATGCTACTGGGGGTGTACTGGTGCTTTGTTTCTTTATTTTCTTATTACGTCACCCTAGATCTCTTCATCATCTGTTTTTCGCACACCTAGTCATATCTTTGTCTCTTTTCTCTGATTTTGATGTATCTGTGCACTCGGTCGTTTTATGGTGTAATTTATGTTAAGGGATGAAGTTGAACCACCCTTTTCTTGGGAGATGATTGGAAGTGTGAGTGATATGTTGTAATGCGGGAAGTTCTGTTTTGCTTCAGGTTTATGAAATACGACATCATTCAATTATGATATTTAGCAATGTTTATGTGAAGTGCACTTCATATTGCTTATTGGATGAGTATATATTCTCAATTCCTGTGCATTAACTGCTGCAGGGAGATTCCATCAGGACATTGATTCGGGATCTTGAGTGTTTTTCCTGGGAATTAGAATAGAACTGTTTCTTGATGACCAGCCCATTTATCTTTGGCCCTTATATTCCAGCCTTTTTCTGTGTTGCTCTGACTGTTGCATTATGTTTTCTTGTATTTTGATTCTCATTCCTTATTATTTGCTCCTGCCCCTCTTTTCTTGGCTTTGTTGTGAATGCATATTCCTGGTAGATAGCAACCCTAAAAGTTGGCCTTTGTTTTTGGAATCATTCGGTTTTAGTTTTCAAAATTTTGGAAGTTCATTGCTTCACTTTTTGCACCGATTGAGCATCATCATCCTCTTGATTATCATTCAGAATTCTCTCTTGCCTGCTTCTGTTGGTAGTGGTACTGTATTTTCTATCATCCCTGTATTGACTGTTGTTCACGTTGAAACTCCTTGGAGCCCTATCAAATGGCACAACTTCAAACAATATTCTCACTTTGGAACTCCTTTTGGCCTTTCATTTTGTTTCAACTGGCCCATGCTTGTATTCCTTCTTCTGTAAATGCTTCTGGCTTCCGTGCATCCATCGCAGTTGCTGCACAAGTTTTATTTCTTAGATATATAAGATGCCAAGGACAAGAGCCAGGGCAGCAGCCAGTAAGTCAGATGAACCTGCAAAGCCTGCAGAGTCAGAGAAGCTTTCTGCTCCTGAAGAGCAGGTGGACTTAGAAGGAGACAATGAAGAGACCGTTGAAGAAGAGGTTGAGTATGAAGAAGTAGAGGAAGAGGTGGAGGAAGAAGAGGAGGAAGAGGAAGAGGTAGAAGAGGAGGAAGATGAAGAGGTAGAGGAAGAGGAAGAGGAAGAGGAAGAGGAAGAGGAGGAGGTAGAGGAGGAGGAAGAGGAGGAGGAGGAGGTAGAGGAGGAGGAAGAAGAGGCGAAAGCAGAAGTTGGAGCTGATGCCAAAAAAGGTCGAGATGGAGATGTGGAGATGGAAAATGCAGAGGATGAAGAGGAAGTGAAGAAAAAACATGCTGAGCTTCTTGCACTTCCTGCTCATGGTTCGGAGGTATATCTCGGCGGGATTCCTTTTGATGCTTCTGAGGATGAACTTAAAGAGTTTTGTGAATCTGTAGGAGAAGTTACAGAGGTATGGCTCTTTCTTTAAAACCCCTCTCCCTCTCAAATGCTGTCATAGCAAGCTAAGAATTCACATGCTACCAACAGGTCCGAATCATGAAGGGGAAAGACTCTAGTGAGAACAAGGGTTATGCTTTTGTGACATTCAGAACTAAAGAATTGGCTTCTAATGCCATTAATGAGCTAAATAATACTGACTTGAAGGTATGTCATTATGTCATTTTGGTTTCTCCCTCCTCCCCCTGGTAAGTTACGAAATTGCTGAATATTAGAACTTGCAGTAATCTTCCCACCTGACCCCCCTTTCCTGCTCCCTACCTCTCAGGGTAAGACAATTAAATGTTCGACATCACAAGCGAAACATCGGTTATTCATTGGAAATGTTCCCAGAAACTGGACAGCAGATGATATGAAGAAGGTTGTCAATGGGATTGGACCAGGAGTTAATGCTGTAGAGCTGCTGAAGGTTGTCTTTCAGTAACCTTGTTGATGTATCTGTATTATTGGTTTTAATTGACGCTCGCCAAAATTTTCCTTTTTTTTCCCCTTTCCAATCACAGGATCCACAGAACTCTAGCCGAAATCGTGGATTTGCATTCATTGAGTACTATAATCATGCATGTGCTGAGTATTCAAGACAAAAGATGTTGAACCCGAAGTTTAAGCTTGATGATAATGCTCCAACAGTAAGTTGGGCTGACCCGAAAAATGCTGAGGCTTCTGCTATTTCTCAGGTATTCTGTTCTTCAATTTTGCTTGAGAGTTGTCTCTATTTTCTATCTTCTAGTCTGATATGATGCCATGAGCTCTTTATTCAGCTATAACACCCGTTTAAGCGTCCACTTTTTTTGTTGGGGGAATGGTAGAGTCTTGATGATGGTTTGTCTTATCAAACTTTTTGATCACACTACCTGTAGCACCTCTAAATTTGCCTCATATAGATCCAAAGTGAATTATTTGATCCATCATTAAACATTGTTGGGCTAAACCCTTGAAATTTATCTCTCTTAACTGATCTTTCAACCTCAATGATGGTTCAGTGAACTGTTGAAAACTGACACTGTACAGTGTTTTTTCTGTACTTTCGCGTGGCGTTTGTGGGGCTATCTATTCTTGGTTTGTCATGAAATGTGAATTAGTGTTGAAGACAGTGGAGGAAGTGCAGGGGTTTGTCACGGGGAAAATGTTCAAGAGTATTTGGAAGGAATGAAACGTTGAATGCGAAATTCTAAATGCTAAATGATTTTGGGAGCATATGGAATATCTTTCTATCTCTAGCATTTTTTTTAGCTTTTCAAGGAATAAACGTGGTTTGGCAAGCATTTCCATAGATACTCATTTTAAGAGTTTGTATGGACTCTGGTTTCTTGCTCACTTTTCATGATAAGTTATGGGCATTTTATCCTGCTAGTAGATATCGTTATCTATCAAAGAAAGTCCTCAATTTAAAAGAACTGCAAATAGGCTTCTCTGTGTCTCGATCAGGGTAATAGCTGGTATATGCAACTTTAGTCTTGACTTTAGCTCCATTCTTATGCAGCAAGTTAAGGCTGTGTATGTGAAGAATTTACCCAAAAACATCACTCAGGACCAGTTAAAAAAGCTGTTTGATCACCATGGGAAGATTACGAAAGTAGTTCTTCCGCCTGCCAAAGCAGGCCAGGAAAAGAGCAGATTTGGTTTTGTTCACTTTGCGGAGAGGTCAAGTGCGATGAAGGCTCTAAAGAACACTGAGAAGTATGAACTGGATGGTAAGACTGGCTGTGGCCGTGGTTTGCATTTCCACAAGTGTTGATGATGCATAGGATCTGCTGATAATTATATGATTTTATCTGCTTTTCGTTTTTAACAATAATTGCGATTTCTTGTAGGTCAAGTGTTGGAGTGTTCTCTTGCTAAGCCACAAGCTGACCAGAAATCTTCTGGAGGACCTGCGAATTCACAGAAATCTGCTTTACTTCCAAGTTATCCTCCTCGTGCTGGTTATGGCTTGGTTGGGGGTGCATATGGTGCTCTGGGTGCAGGATATGGTGGTCCAGGATTTGGCCAAGTGAGTATGATATTTTATTTTACTTGGGTTTAGATAAAAAATTATTCTAAAATGTGAAGCTCAAAAAGCATGTAGCTATTTATAGATGGGGATATGTGTTTTAAGTAGACTGCTAAACTACCGTTCTTCGCGAGAAAAACCATATATGTTCGTATGTCTATGTTGCTGAACATCTTTGGAATCTATTCCCAACCCCTTGTTCGTTAGAATCTGTTAGCTTGGGAATTTAGTGTCCTTGTCTGTTCGATTCATTTTTGAACTACTTGTAGATCCAACATGCATGATTTACTAATGTTATTTGATTGCAGCAGATGATCTATGGGAGGGGACCTTCACCAGCTGGCATGGCAATGATGCCTATGCTTTTGCCTGACGGAAGGATTGGCTATGTACTGTAAGTATATATTTATTTGGTAATTGTCCGAATGTGAATGGGCAGCTCCATGAAGGAGATTTTCATGTATGATTATCCTTGAGACATTTAAAATAACATTTGATAAAATGCTATGAATTTTGAACTTTTTTTGGTTGCTGTTTTGCTACTATACAGACAACAACCTGGACCACAGCCACACACACCACCACCACAACAACAACATTATAGAGGCGGTGGTGGGCGGAGTGGTGGGGGAGGAAGCAGCTCAGGTGGGGGAAGACGCGGAAGCGACAATGGTGGTCATGGCCGTGGCCGCGGCCGTACCCGCTACAACCCCTATTAAGTTTTTGATTACCCACATCAAGTCTGTATTGCCAGTGAACCTAACTTCTTGGGAGGGGAAGAAGTGTATATTTGTCTTGTGAAGCAAGTATCCTTCGCTTTTCAGGTCTGGGATGCATTTTAATAGTGATGGGCTTTTTGATAGCTAGCTACATGGAAAGCTCGAATGATTTGTAATTTTATTTAAACAAGTCGTAACGGCTTCATATTCTCACATGTGCCGGTTTCCACAATCTCACGAGTTTCGGAAAATTCGAACAGGCTTCGAGGTTTCTTCGAAGTGTTAACCTCAGTATACATGCATACTCTTCCCGTGACGTTCCTCTTAGACTTAGCAATTCTCTAGATAACTTGACGAGATTGGCGTGTTTGATGCCCGTGTGGTGTGCACGATGAAACTTGACTTTTGCCTAGAAAAAAAGAAAAAGGGGGAGGAGATGTAGTCAAACCGAAGGAAATATGCTGGTAAACGAAGCTGCCATTAGTCATCAACGTGAAAGGTTGGGAGTAGAATACCAAAGCACATGCAATTACAACCAAATTGACAAATTAAACATGAAATCAACTTTAAAACAAAAAAAACAAATTAGATATCCATTTATTCTACAAGGTGAGGAGAGAGTGAACCATTTTTTCAATTGTTTGGGAAGTGGCCAATTAAAAATTTGGTATAAGTTATTTCTTAATCAACCAACCTGCATAGTGCAGTGCAAATCTGGATTTCCTATCCAAACGGTCTCTCTTATCACATAGCTTTTAAAACGACACGTAATCTATATTAACTAACAATTTAAAACTTAATATTTTAGGAGTCATTTTTTAACTGTTTTAAATAAAATTTTAAAAAGATGAAACATAAAATAAGATATTATCCGAGACAGAAAATTGGAACTCTCATGTAATGCATGCACTGCAGATCTTTATTTATAAAATGCCTTTCCAGAACTCGGTTCATTATTTTTAATTAAGAATCAACATTTTGCACGTTGGAGATCAATCTACCATAGTCAAGGCATTTGGGTCCTAGCCCATACTTTGGAGTAGATTTTTTTTTCTTTTAAAATGAGAGCAATAAATAATATTGACCAACTGGTTATAGTCTGTTACAATATTTCTCACCAAGTCAAGAGGATGCTTCCATTTCTTGGATCAGCCCATCATCTTTGACGGATGAATAATTTGAACGCGTCTTTTACTACTAAACGCATATAAAATGACAGAGAGTTAAACTTCTAGCTAGCAAAACAGATTTATTACATCCATTTGTTTGATTGAAATTTTTATAGCGTACATCTTTTTCTGGTGTCTGAGTTTATCCGGCAAGAAACAAATGGCAGAGGAAACAAGCACAACTACGGTAACGCCGGTTGCTGCAGCTGCAGCGGCAGCGGCAACCCCGGAAAAGCCCAAGAAGAAATGCAAGAAAGGATCAGGGCTTCGTTGGGTTCCGACTTCTACCGATCACATTATTGATGCCGAGAAACGTCTCCTTTCGCTGGTGAAGACTCCGCATACGATTGAGAAAGTTGATATAGGGTCCGGGCCACCGGGGTCTCGAGTCCGGTGGTTTCGTTCCGCCAGCAAGAAGCCGAGATTTATCAACACGGTGACATTTGATAACGAGAATGAGAATGCTCCTACCCTTGTAATGATCCACGGGTATGCAGCTTCTCAGGGATTCTTCTTCCGTAATTTTGATGCTTTGGCCAAGCATTTTCGCGTCATTGCCATTGATCAGCTCGGTTGGGGCGGATCGAGCAGGCCTGACTTCACTTGCAAAAGTACCGAAGAAACTGAGGCCTGGTTCGTCGAGTCCTTGGAGGCGTGGCGTAAGGCCCAAAATCTAACCAATTTCACGCTGCTTGGGCATTCATTTGGTGGATATGTGGCTGGTAAATATGCTCTCAAGTATCCTGAACATGTTCAACATTTGCTTCTAGTAGGAGCTGCTGGTTTTTCGTCCGAAGAAGATGCGAAAAACGAGCGGTTGCTCAAGTTCAGAGCGACATGGCAAGGAGCGGTTCTGAACCATTTGTGGGAATCTAACTTTACCCCTCAAAAGGCTATCCGATTTCTAGGCCCGTGGGGTCCCAATCTAGTTCGGAGGTATACAAGTGCTAGATTTGGTGAGAATGCAGTTGGCGACAGTCTGACGAAAGAGGAGTCGAGATTGCTGACAGATTATGTGTACCACACTCTTGTGGCCAAAGCTAGTGGAGAGCTCTGCTTGAAATATGTATTCTCAATTGGAGCGTTTGCACGTTCTCCCCTCGTACAGAGCGCTTCGGAATGGAAAGTTCCGACGACATTCATATATGGCGTTGACGATTGGATGTACTACAAAGGTGCACAAGAAGCGCGGAATCGCATGAACGTTCCCTGTGAGATCATAAGAGTTCCTCAGGGAGGTCACTTTGTGTTCATGGACAATGCGAGTGGATTCCATTCTGCAGTACTCTATGCTTGCAGGAGCTTCCTCTCATCTGATCCTGAGAATCATTCCCTCCCTCAAGGGTTGACATTCGCCTGAACTAACAACGTACGTTGCAGTAAAATTTGCTCTTGATCCGGTCGTTCTTAATAGTTTGGCATCTGCCCGAGATAGATACGTTGTAGAAATAATTTTCCTTCTCGTGTACGAATTATACTACTCATTCATTTCTCTTGTACGGGGCTACCTACATATGTTCTTGACTCAAATATTCACCATTCTTTTATATGTATTAGTTGTGTATAGTCTCATCTCTCTCATTCTTTACCCTACATTGTCTCATGATAACTCTGTTTCTTCATCTTGATCGCGACCACGATCCGCTAGCTAACTGAGCGATTGTTGGTCCGTGCGATCGAATAGAGTTCTTAGCATGCTGCAGCTGTGAGCGGCGGAGCCGGGATTTGTCCAAGGTGCGGGCGGAATTATATGGGGCCTAATTCTTTTTTCTCCTAAGAAGCTGACAAATGGGTCGATTTCTCAAAAATTATAAATAAGGGTAAATGTTCTTAACATCGTTTTGTTTTGAAATTTTGAAAAAAAAAACAATAAAGAAACAAATCTAATTTACAAGGGGCGACGAAACTCAACGGAGAAGCAATCGGAATGGGCGAAAGCCTCAATTTTTTCCGACGAAAACTACTTATATTTAGGAATTTCTAAACGCTGTGGGGTTGATTGACCCCATATGACTTGGCAAAATTTGATGAGCGCCTAGGCTTTCGGTTTGTTAGGAGCGCCCAATGCACATAAAGACTATAAATTATGCATATAATAATTATGACCATACTAATGATATAACTTATGTGCATTTTATATTTATGTTATGTACATAATTTATAGTCTTTATGTGTATTGAGCGCTCTTAATACACTGAGTGTCTAGGCGCTCGGTATACCAAACTGATACGACCCCATCCGGATCCGCCAATTTTTCCTAGGATATATGGTTTCTAATGAAGTTACGATTCTACAAATATGTCCTATTATTAGTTTGCAGATTTTGTACGAATTTTCCTAATTGTTTACTTGCGATACTTTTTTGTACGTTCTTCATCAACTAGCTAGGGCACTATTGGCCACTAACCACTCCGCTCGGGCTTCGGAGCATAAAGCACTAAACACCAACCATCAGTAATTCTTGTTCGTTGATTTTGATGGAGAATAAAAAGTGTCACTAGTTTGTGAGTACCATTTTGCTAGATGATGAGGAACAAGAATGAGATTTGATCCATTTCTAAAGAAAAATAAAAAAGTTTGTGAAAACTTCATGGACTAATTGCTGATCTCCTAAATGTCAGTTACTAGTAATCTAACATATGCCATACTCATTTTTTTTTTTTATATGAAAAATAACAATTTGATCAGTTTAGCTAGTGGCCTGTAGATATCATAAAATTAATGCAAGTAGTTTAAGGAGAAATATAATTAGGAGCATCGAAATTTCCGCTTCTTTTCCTTTGCCGGTCAAATATTTTGAAAATACCTGTGCAAAAGAAAAATTGGACTTTTGTAAAATTTGTGTTGACTTTTTTCGATGGTCCTCCTTTTGTTGCTGTTAACTGTCGTTCTAACTGATCCCCCACAAAGTCAAACATGAGAAAAAGAGGTGATGCTTTGCTTCCAATGGTTGTTTCTTGTTAAGGAAAAAGGCAAAAAAGAAAAGAAAGGATTCATGGTCATCTCTCTGATCTTATCTCAGAAAATGGCAGCCATCACGGAGAATCTTCGAACGCGTCTTCTAGCGTTCTAAACCATATGAAAAAGGCTTCAGATTCCTCCCAAAAGTAAGAAACCTTGTATTCTTTCCAGTATTGAGATTGAAATATTACTGAAATATATATTAGGAAAAATCAAGTTCTTTAAGGTGTTTGTTTTTAAGGTAGAGTTATCGTGGCGAAAATGGCAGAGGAAGCAGTAAGCTTATCTGGGCAGGCGGCGGCAGCAGCGACGTCAGCAGCATCACCCAAGAAATGCAGAGTTGGAACGGCTCTTCGTTGGATTCCTACGTCCACCGATCACATCATCTCCTCCGAGAAGCGTCTTCTTTCCCTCGTGAAAACTCCGTATACCCGAGAGCAGGTTAACATTGGGTCTGGGCCACCGGGGTCTAAGGTCAGGTGGTTTCGCTCTGTGAGCAATGAACCTCGGTTCATCAACACGATTAGTTTTGACAGCGAAAATGATAATGCTCCTACCCTTGTCATGATACATGGGTATGCAGCTTCTCAGGGTTTCTTCTTTCGTAATTTTGATTTTCTTGCCAAGCATTTCAGAGTCATTGCCATTGATCAGCTCGGGTGGGGCGGATCAAGCAGGCCCGACTTCACGTGCAAGACGACGGAAGAAACAGAGGCGTGGTTTGTTGATTCGTTGGAGGCTTGGCGCAAAGCCAAAAATCTATCCAAGTTTGCGCTACTTGGGCATTCTTTTGGGGGATTTGTGGCTGCAAAATATGCTCTGAAGTACCCCGAGCACATTCAGCATTTACTTTTAGTGGGAGCTGCTGGCTTCTCGTCCGAGTCAGATCAGAAATCTGAGCGGCTTCTTAAGTTTCGAGCAACTTGGCAAGGAGCAGTTTTGAATCACTTGTGGGAATCTAATTTTACTCCCCAAAAGGTTATCAGAGGTCTCGGACCTTGGGGTCCAAAACTTGTTCGCAGGTATACAGGGGCTAGATTTGGAGAAAATGCAATTGGTGACAGATTGACCGAGGAAGAGTCTAAATTGCTGACAGATTATTTGTACCACACATTGGTGGCCAAAGCTAGCGGAGAGCTTTGCCTGAAGTATATATTCTCAATAGGAGCATTTGCACGTTCGCCCCTTGTTCAGAGCGCTTCAGAATGGAAAGTTCCGACAACTTTCATATATGGAGTTGATGATTGGATGTATTACAAAGGTGCACAAGAAGCACGGAGTCACATGAAGGTTCCTTGTGAAATCATAAGAGTCCCTGAGGGTGGTCACTTTGTATTTATGGACAACACCAGCGGATTCCATTCTGCAGTACTCTATGGTTGTCGCAGCTTCCTCCCAGCTGATCCTAAGAATCACACCCTCCCTGAAGGCCTGACACTGGCCTGAAGGATTAATATTTGTAATATGTTTTCATTTGTATAAGAAATGCTTTGTAATTTAACTATCTAATTCATTTAACATACAATTTTATGCATCAGTCATTGTGGCTTGGTAGAATAATGAATGAAGCCTCTGCTCTGTACTCTACTTCTATATGTACACAAGTCTATGTGTTCTAACTTTGACATTCTTCATCCTTCATCTGCTATCCTCTCGCAAACACAACAAGATAAGAGTATAGGTTGGGCACTAACTGTAAACCTAAACTCGAGATTCCAATGGGAAGGGAAAAAATGCACAGCAAGAATGTCTCAGTACGTAGGTTTCTTGATTGAACACAATGGGAATGTTCTGGTTTCCATGGTTCAGTGTGCAGTGATCCCCTGTCGTGAGGAGAAGTCCCAAGCTTAATATGCCGTCTCTGCATTTCTTCATTGTAAGAGTCATGTAAAATTTAGGATGGTTTGTCTAGTTTGGAATTAGCATAGACGATTAGGGAACAAGTGAACGAACTCTGCAACTCAGAATCAGTTGTAACGAAGCTTTGTATTCTGTCTCGAGGCCTTAAGTGGGAGACCTGAGACTAAGTTTGGCCCGAGAAAATACAGAAACTGGTAGTGAAGAGCGAACGGGATAGCTGGCACAATATGCATCACAATTTGACATAGTTCCCTCAATATGGTT
This sequence comes from Lobelia cardinalis, assembly GCA_028566635.1. Classification (NCBI taxonomy): domain Eukaryota; kingdom Viridiplantae; phylum Streptophyta; class Magnoliopsida; order Asterales; family Campanulaceae; genus Lobelia; species Lobelia cardinalis. Next base: position 5,174,598 of record JAOWAN010000014.1, read on the forward strand.
CCCACAATCTTCACTTCTAAAGTGAAGAATGAGATCTCTGAATTTAAGTGTTCATATGCAACAATTTTACATTCATAGTGCAACAAATAGATGATAATATTTTTGATTAACAAAAAGGGCAATTACAAATTTACTAATACGGACACATACACACAGCCGAAAAAGAAAAGGTCAATAGTTATAGTTGTCGATGATCCGCTAGGCGAATGTCAAACCTTGAGGGAGGGTATAATTCTGCGGACGAGATGAGAGGAAGCTGCGGCAAGCATATAGTACTGCAGAGTGAAATCCGCTTGCATTGTCCATAAACACAAAATGACCTCCGTCGGGAACTCTTATGATCTCACAAGGAACCTTCATATGCTTCCGTGCTTCTTGTGCACCTTTGTAATACATCCAATCGTCGTCTCCATATATAAACGTTGTCGGAACTTTCCATTCTGAAGCACTCTGAACAAGGGGTGAACGTGCAAACGCTCCAATTGAAAAGATATATTTCAGGCAAAGCTCTCCGCTGGCTTTAGCCACCAATGTGTGGTACAAATAGTCTGTCAGCAATTTAGACTCTTCTTCTGTCAATCTGTCGCCAATTGCGTTTTCTCCAAATCTGGAACCTGTATACCTACGAACGAGAGTTGGACCCCAAGGTCCGAGACCTCTGATCACCTTTTGTGGGGTAAAGTTAGATTCCCACAGATGGTTCAAAACAGATCCTTGCCATGTCGCCCTGAACTTGAGCAGCCGCTCGTTTTTCTCATCTGCTTCGGATGAAAAACCAGCAGCTCCTACAAGAAGCAAATGCTGAACATGTTCAGGATACTTGAGAGCGTATTTACCAGCCACATATCCACCAAAAGAATGCCCGAGCAGGGTAAACTTTGTTAGATTTTTGGCTTTACGCCACGCCTCCAACGACTCGACAAACCAGGCCTCAGTTTCTTCAGTACTTTTGCAAGTGAAGTCGGGCCTGCTGGATCCACCCCAACCGAGCTGATCAATAGCAATGACGCGAAAATGCTCGGCCAGAGCATCAAAATTACGAAAGAAGAAGCCCTGAGAAGCTGCGTACCCGTGGATCATGACAAGGGTAGGAGCATTCTCATTCCTGTTATCAAACGTGACCGTGTTGATGAATCTTGTTTCGTTGCTGGAGGAGCGAAACCACCGGACTTTGGACCCCGGTGGGCCCGATCCTATGTCGACTTGCTCCTGAGTATAAGGGGTCTTGACGAGCGATAGGAGTCGCTTCTCGGAGGAGATGATGTGATCGGTGGAGCTCGGAATCCAGCGAAGGACTGATCCGGCTTTGCATTTTTTGGTGGACTGATGATCTGTTGTGGCTGATGATGCGGTTGAGCTGCTAACTTCCACTGCTGCTGCCATATATTTTAGACTTGATTTCTGAGTTGAAAATTTTGTTGGTTAAACTGCAATATTTGATCTGAAGAATTTTTGAAAATGTAACTATTTTTGTGAATGAAATTGTGAGGGAACATTTTGCGGTTTTATATGGATGGAAGAAGACGCGTTCTGGCTTTTTTTAGTCCATGTCAAGGATGACGGATGGGAGTTCAGGTCTTCTAGATACACTACTACTAATTATTTTTTTCACTCAGAAAGCAGCGACTGCAATGGAACTTTACTCGTGTTTAATAATACGAGTATATTAACACGCTTTATATTTTCTTATTATATAATATTAATTAAGTGATACAGTAATAATTAATTGATGCAGTAAGTAGGTCCGGGCAAAATAAATGTAAAATTGAATCAATCGAATCAAATTGACGAAACCAATCGAAAACAAATGGAACCAATGTATTGGTTTGGTTTCGATTTCTAGTACTATCAAAATCGAGAATATTAGTTTGGTTCCGATTTAACCATAATATTACACTTTTCAAATCGAATCGAACCGAAATTATAGTACTACTATATATTTATTTTTTCTACATTTAGGTGCTGTTTGTTTGAGCTTAGTGAATATTCGATAGGGGATTTTGTAAAATTTAATCAGACAAATGAGATATTAGACAGTTTGGTAATTTTTCTGTTTCAGATTTGAAAGCAGCTTAATATGTCTTAACCAATCAGCTTTAAAACTAAAGCTGAATAGTTAAGACCTATATCTGAAATTCTTTTGAACAATTTTATCCCTTTAACAAATATTTATATTTCTTAATATTTTTTTGTACATTTAATTTAATAAAATTTAAAATAAATTATATGTCAATATTATATATAACATTTTTGAGTTCTTATGCATAAAATTAAAATAAAATGGGAATATATTTGTGTTTTATATGTATCAACTAATATTATATTTTTATTCTACTACTTTGTTCTTATAATTTTATTTTTATTCAAAAATTTATTTTTATAAAATATTGTGTGCCTCATTTAAAATATGATTACTAATTCATTTGGTAATAATAAAAAAGAAATAATTTTTAGAATCTAAAATATAATAAATATATATCAAATAATAATATCAATACTAAATTAGATTAAAATTAAGAACAAATGTAATACATAATTAAGTAGCTTTATAGAAATAATTAGGTAAATAATGATAGTAAATTTAATATAAATAATAAATATATTATATATATTTTAATTTTTAAGTAATTAATTTAGAATGAAAATATATTCATATTGCTTTCATCAATTGTAAACAACAAACAACCTCTATGATCAGAGGGTTAAAATGAACAATAGACATTATTCAGATCAGTAACTGAAGGTACCAAAAAGTATTGGCGACCTAGCGAGCTCTAAGAGACCTCGCGAGGATGGTCATAGCCATCAGATTGAAGAC
>JAOWAN010000014.1:5189346-5202830 GCA_028566635.1 Lobelia cardinalis
CGGATTCCGTCCAAAAAGCCTTGAATTGCAACAAAAATGCAACATCAGAGCCCAAATTGCGAACTTTTGAACCTGGGAGCCTAAATTGCGATTTTGGGTAAACAGTAGGGCCTAAAACGCAATAAACCCTTTAATTTAAATCAGCTCTTTTATTAATTTTTATATAAATATTAAAAATATATAAAATAAATTTAAAAAATATGTAAAATATTTTTTTCCAAATGTTATATAGGGTGTTCTTGGCACGGACTTATACTAATTTTCTAATAATTAAATTGAATCGTACCATGGTCAAAAAAGGGAGTTGGGTTACTTTGTGAAACGTATTCAATCACTCGATTTTCTTGCCCCTAGTTTGCTATGCTATGGACATATCATTGGATTCATTTGGATTATCCAGCTCAACAACTTGTCAAATCGGGATGATGAATCTGTTAGCTCCACATTTCGCACCAACCAACAATTGGGCTTATGAGTGATTACCGTCAACTTATTTGTAAACTTTGAACGGATGGCAGATGATTGATTCGTCCAGTTAGGATCGGCATAACGACCAAGTTTCGGCAGTCGTTACATTAACGGTGGTATATGATTTCTGCGACGGACACAAATACAATTTCTGTCATCCGAGGAGAATGGGAATAAACTTGAAAAGTCGAGATCCTAAACTTGTAGGGGAGGTACCTGTAATTTTTCCCGATAAAAATATCTACCGACCGACTACTGTTAGTGTTATCCAACGAAACCTAGGTAGTAATTCTTACGTGGAAGTTTCCGGGCGATCCGACCAGCAATACGATAATTCACATTGACGTCTAATTGTCAGCCGCCACGACTACAGTTACAATGATTGACACCTCTCAAGTTACACATGTCATGCCATCATTGGACCAAATGACTAACATCTGTAGCCAAACTCACATCAGATAAGATCCACCGTCAATCCACACGTGTCGATGTAACAGCCAAGGTCCTCCCTCCCTTCTATGAGCTGCATAATCTTTCCGCACCATCATTATTATCCTCACACACACACAGAGTGCAGGGAGAATTTCATCTGGGTGTCTTGTTATGGGTGGGAGGAAAAGAAGGAAAGTCAAGTTGTAAGCTTTCTTTTCTCAACTGCAAAACCGTCGCTCTTTCTTGTGCATTTCTTTACAAGAATCTTTAATTTGTCACTGAGGTTTTAGGATATTTCTTGTTATGGGTTTTAGGTGTTAGATCCAGTTGTAGCTTTATTGTCCATCATGCTGTTGAATTAACATCTCTGAAAGGCGAATTGTGTTAATTTTAGCTCAATTGAAGAGAATTTGTTTGTCTGTTGGATGTTCGTGTTTTTCATTCGAGAATTTCATGCATGTGGATGACGATCGCTTTTGTGAGGTTAGTGAAATGTACTGGGTTAGATCTAATCCATCTTCAGGGTTTTGATCTGGGTGTGAATTGCATTTCTTTGATCTAGTTGTTTTGATTGGATTTTGGGTGTTAATAATTATGACATGTAATCACTTCAGAAAGGGAGGATCTCTTATTTTCCTATTGCAATTTCTTTATTTGAATTCAATTGGGACTTTGCCATTTCGTCAGAATTGTGAGCTTTGAAGCCCAGTTGTCTCGTGGGGTTTTAGCTTTCTGAGACAATTTTTATGGACTTGTTGAAGGGTGACCGAGAATATCAATTAATTTATAGCAGTTAATCAACTTTTAGGTGTTCAAGGTTGTGCTGTTGTTGCATGGAGTTGCATTTTGACATAGTTTTGGAATTGATCTATTTCCCTGTGTTCCTAGGTCAAGCTTAATTAATTGGTATTTGGTAGTGGTTTTTTGATTAGTAATTGAACTTGATGACTGGTTTGTTACTTGTTTAATTGGAAGGAAAACAAAAAAGTAAACAATTTACTAAATAGCATTCTTGAGGATTGAGTTTTGAGTTTGATATTTTGGTGGCATGAATCGCATTATCATTTTGATTTTGATGTTGTCATTTGGAAAAGTCTTGATCTAGACAGCATATTCAACTAACATAATTTATCCTGTGTATCCTAATCTCCTTGGTGTACTCTCTCATGGATGACCTATTTTTCCCCTTTTGAATTCTTTTGATGTTTATTCTGAGCCATTCATGGATCAGAAGTATTAGTGGTATGACTTTTAGATATTGATACGGAGTACAACTTGACTCCACTAAGGTGGTGGTCTCAATTACTTGGGGTCGCCTGCTATTTTTAGATAATATTTACGCCCGTCGTCCCAAAACGAGTGTCAAATTTGTTTCTGGATCAAGAAACAAATTTGACACTCGTTTTGGATGAGGGAGTATTATTTAGTAAAAGTATCCAGGCCACATTGGACTTACGATCAAGAACAGAGTTTTACGCTCATTTTGGACAAAAGGAGGATTATCTAATAAAAGTATCCTGGCCATATTGGACTTGCCTTCGGGGATCAATTCCCTCAGGGTTCCCTCAACTGCCCCTCATAAGCGCTTTTGGGACTTCTTCGTAGTATGCAAGAATCAAGACTGACTTGTGTGTTGTATTTGATCACTACGTTTTGTTCCAATAAGGCATTAAAGTGGCTATTACGTCAATATGAAGAATTGTTTGGAGGTTATGCTTATCAGTTATATGGAGCTAATTAGCGGATACACAGTTTTTTGGTACTGAAACTTACATGAGCTATGTTTTCCTAGGTTGACTGAAGCTTTTGAGGATGATAAAAGAGTTTCTACGAAGGAAAAGAGAGAGCTAGAGGAGCAACATGCTTGGTCTTTCCTTCCAACAGACCTCTTGGAAGTGATAATTTCCCAGTTAAGTTTGAAGGAAAACATTCGCACTTCTGCTGTCTGCAAAAGTTGGCGCTCAGTAGCTATGTCAGTTAGGGTGGTAAATAAACCTCCCTGGCTTATGTACTTTCCGAAACAAGGTCATACATTCGAATTTTATGACCCTTCACAGCGCAAGACTTATTCCCTTGAGTTGCCAGAGTTACATGGCTGTAGGATTTGCTACAATAAGGATGGTTGGTTGCTTCTATACAAACCCAGAACAAAGCGTGTGTTATTTTTTGATCCATTTACTCGGGAAATGATTAAATTGCCGAGATTCGAGATGACATACCAAATAGTCGCCTTTTCTGCTTCTCCAAAATGTCCTGACTGTATTATTTTCACAGTTAAGCATGTCAGCCCTACTGTTGTAGCTATTAGTACTTGTCACCCTGGAGCAATGGAATGGACTACTGTAAATTACCACAATCGTTTGCCATTTGTGAGCAGCATTTGGAATAAGCTTGTTTTCTGTAACGGACTCTTCTACTGTTTAAGTCTCACTGGCTGGTTGGGAGTTTATGATCCACGGGAGCATACCTGGACTATTCGTGTTGTGCCCCCACCCAGATGCCCTGACAATTTTTTCGTTAAAAATTGGTGGAAGGGAAAATTTATGGCAGAACACAAAGGAGAGATTTTCGTTATATACACATGCTATAGTGAGAATCCTATTGTTTATAAGCTAGACCAGCCGAATAAAGAATGGGTAGAGATGAGAACCCTTGGAGGTGTGACACTCTTTGCAAGTTTCTTGTCATCACATGCGAGAACAGACCTTCTTGGAATGATGAGAAATAGCGTATATTTCTCAAAAGTCCGTTTTTATGGAAAGCGATGCATTTCGTACTCTCTTGACCACCATAGATACTATCCCCGAAAGCAGTGTCATGACTGGGGAGAACAAGATCCTTTTGAGAGCATCTGGATAGAACCTCCTGAAGATCTATCAACCTTCAGCTAGAAAGACTAGTGAAGCAGGTAATCATCTTCCCACCAACATATTTATTGAGCTTATCCTATTAGTTGCATTCCCTACATTTTATAACTGCAGTTTGCATGGTTTCCTGATTCATTTATACAACTTGGGATTTTATGTTCCATTCCATCTACTCAAAACAAGCAATCTGCTGTGATATCATTACATCAGTATTGTATCTAATAGTAATACCCGTTCTTTACTTGTAACTGTAATAATTCATATTTTTCTTCTGTATATTCTTAAATATTTGAATGTGTTCTTGTTTTAAGGAAGGTTGCTCTTTCTGTCTTAACTGAAGAAGGGAAAAACAAAATCTTCATAAGAATACATTATGTTAGGCATTTTCCGTAAGCATTCATGCTTGAACGCTGTTAAGAATCACTAATTTTGTGATCAAGTAGATTCATTTCACGCTTGGATGAAGGATGATGGTTGCATTAGGTAGCAAAATAACTAGAGTAATCTCTGTGAGGTGTTCTTATGAACACGACACCTGTAATACTTGTAAACTCTAGGTCATCGCCAATACTATGGCCTGCTGTACTTGTATCAGGGTGTTTCTTATGACGCTGGGTTGGGACTCATGCATTAGAGCGTGATGAGCTATAGCCTATAGCAAGGGTATGTGCCTAGGTTAGCAATTGGGAGCATTTGATTTTTGACATTTTAGGGATATAGATGGTGGATACAGTGATTGAAGGAAAAGTAATGTAGCAAGTCGAATGGAGAATTAGATGAGATTGATGAATACAATGATTAGTACAACGACAACAACAACAACAATAAAACCTTAATTCCAATCACTTGGGGTCGGATACATGAATTCCACGCGATCCAGTGTCAAGTTACCATATAAATCATAGTCTTTTATGTCCTTTCGTATTGCCGATGACCGTGTTAACTTTGACCTACGACTGCCCCTCGTTTGATTAAGACTAATATTATCACACTTCCTAACTGGAGCACTAAGGGGCCTATGTTGTACATGACCAAACCATCATAGGCGGTCTGACACTAAAGGGCCTGTGTTCCCTCTCATTTTCTCTACTATAGGAGAATACAATGATTAGTAACATGAAGTAATTAAAGTAGTCCCATTTGACAAGTATTTGACAATGCCAACATTTTAATATTGTACTTCTCTAAATCTCTATATTTCCCTTAAACTGCTATAAAGTTTATCTTTGTAAAATTGAGTACTTATTTTGACACAAATGAAAAGGAACATGTAATTATTTTCTTGAACGGAGGAAATAAATGTATACTTATAAATATGTGCAAGGGGGAGAAAAGACCCTTGCAAGGGATCGGTTGGAATGCACAAACCAACAAGCTTAATGCTCTAAGTTAATGTCAACTCTTATAAGCTTTTTAGCAATAACCTCTTTTTTCATAGTTTTTATTAGAAATAGGGCTAAGACTACAAGCACATTACGTTAATATACCTAACTAAAATACGAGTGTATGAATAATATACTACATATAAAAAAATCTAAAATTAACAAAGGACATGTTATTGTGGAGCCAAAGGGCTTGTTGGCTTTGTCAAAAGGAATAAAAGGGACTTCTTGGCTTCCAAGATTCTTGAGGTTCCATAAGAATTACATAGTTACCTTTTCAAACGAAATTTCAGGCTTAGGAATTTGAGAAGGTGGATATCTCTAAATCTCTGTTCCTAACAAGTGTGGCACTGATCCATACTAGCAGTATACTAGCAGTAGAAACAGCTCCTTTAGAAGAGAAAGCAGAACATGATGACTTATTTCAGGACGCGGACATAAATGTGAATATTTGCTACGTCATGCGTCAGCAAAAGTTTTGTCATGGATCCTTGTTTTATGTGCACTATGCATTTTTCGAATCTTCAGTTTCTTGGGCTCTATGTCCTTCGGTAAGCTACACACACTGTATCATCTAGTGTACTGTCTAGCATAGACCAATCCATGGGAAGTATGTGACTTAGCTTGTGCGATGCAAAGACGTCAACTTCTTTAACTCATTTTAATTGTGACTGGTAGCCAAACTTTTAAAGTAACACAAAGTTCAGTATAGTAAGAAACAACACAAGTTTATGGTTCTCTGCCTTATATTTTGTGCCGCAAAGTTGCAAAAAGATCATTGCAATAACCATATAATCCCTTGTAAAAAGAACTGGAAATCGATTAAGTTACTGCTTCAACCACAAAACTCCCTCGTGGTTTCTATATAGTTGTCAATTTTCATCGGGATGCGGCAAGAAAGATTCTGATGCAGCTGGATTAATCTACAACATTTTATGATAAGTCTTTGTTTATTATACTAGATATCTCTTTTGGTTTCAGAAATAATTCGTGTCTTAGTTCTAGAAGCCTTTGCCTTTCTGTTTTCCTAGAGTCTTTAGAAGTTTGAGGTCTTATTCGGTTCCAATTATCTGGAATTTAAGAACATGAATTGAATCATATTCTAATTGTGTATGTGCCTTATAAATACCTCTTCTGTATTCAGCAAAACTAGACTTGAGAATTAATAAAAAAATTCTCGGTTTATCATGTTCCTTTGAGAACATTTGCTGATTTAGCAATCTTTCTCTCTTGGTTTTCCTTACTGTTTGAAACATGGGCTTTGATATGTATCAAAGTATGATCTCGCCGTCTCACGCTACCGCCTGCGTTTGTTTGTATCGGAGGAGAAGACGGTCTACAACTTGGCAGCAACGTAGGCAACGAGAGCTGAAGGTGATCAGACAACACCTTGAGCAACTAGCTGAACGAGTTTGATCTGCTTATGAAAAAAGATCTAAATCAGTTCATGAAGGGCATCAAGAAAGTGACTGCGAGTCTTCTGATGTACTACATGGTATGTTTGAAGAAAAGTCCATTCTTGATTCATCAAATGTGAATTCCATCAATTGGGATTCGCCTCATATATTCGATGACTATGAAGACGATGTTGAAGAAGTTGATTCAACTTCTTTGCAGCCTGCTCTTGAAGTTTTTCGTTGTGATACAAATCTGATGAAAGTAACAGGAGTGACCTTTATACATTGGAAGAACACACCACTCCGATGCAGATGAAGACATCACTTATGTTCTAGGAATGTCTGAAAGGGGACTTTTATAGTAGAACTCGTTGAGCTGACTTTATATGGGAGACATTTGTCTAACGTATGACAATCCAACCGAAGTTCAAATTTGGCGAGGTAGGACTTATGTGCATATTATCTAAAGGTTCTGCTGCCACATCTATTCTAGGCAAGCTGCAACAGTTTTACAGTCTATTAAACCTTGTCAGTGAAAGGAGAAAAGCGAAGGGTTGGAGAGCATTGGTCGGACATCCCAAGCATCATGGAAAGCAGGAATCAAACTCGAGGATGAGTGTATCGTCAATTGGGGGATACTGATGCAGCAGTTATTAATCTAGATTATTCTATGATAAGTCTTCCTGAGTATATCGGAGGATCGCTTGTGTTTTCTTGAGTTTGAGACTTTTGAGTGAAAACTTTCGAGAGTTTAACTCGTCTTTGATGCATTCACCATTGGTAGCATAGGATAAACATCTTACAATAATGACAAATGACAAGACCACTAGAATTTATTTTAATTTATTGGTTTCTTTTTTGGTTCTTCTCTGCATCGGGTTTGCAGAGTTTCAGAATTTCAGGACAGCTAACTGAAAGGGGTAGCCTGGCTTGTATGGCTAGCAAGTGGGAAAGTTCGGGTTAGGCTGTGGAGTTGACTGGTTCTGGTTGGCCTTGGGAATGGTTTGAAATCACAACCTGCTACCAGTATTTTCTCCTACTCCGGTAGGAGAGCAGCAAATGGCAGAGCATCGCAAGGGAGCGATGATGATGGCAGGGGGTCAGTGGACTTTTTTATGTTTCCCTTGGCGGATGGCTCCATAAGTGTATTACCCTCCTTAAATGGTCAAAACTATAGCTGCTAGGCATCAGGATATAATAGAAGAAATTCAAACATTGAGAAGAACTTACCCTGGTAAGATATTGCTAGACACACAGAAAAGTACAGAGACTTAATTTTCAAATCTAGTAATCAACATTGATAGCTACGTCTAGTTCTCAATTAAATAATCAACTCTAATAAGTTATAGTATACACCTTACTGTTAAGATATTTAAATATTACAATAAAAATATTGTTCTAAAATCTACCAGGGCACTTTCCCTTGGGCATAATGGATGCTTGTTAAAACTAGAAACCACAAATCCTTTAGGAAATGATTTTGGAAACAAGCACACTGCTTTAACATCTTAATAACCCAACAATACATATCAACACAACCTACTTGCAAATCAGGTCTATAAGAGTGGTTTTGGTATAGTTAGTGTGCCTAGTTACTGGTTGCAGACGTCGAGCAAAAAAAAGTTAATGGCTGCCGATGACTTTCAGATATGGTGTAGGGCACTCCGTAGAATTGGCATTAGTACCAATCTACTTGACTTGAGAGTTGGGAAGAACTTAGAGTGTTCTAAACTTACCTATCAATGCAGCTTACTAGCGAATCGAAGGTAGAAGGGTGGTTTGGTGTAGAATGTAGATAATGTGCTTCATTATTGGTCGCAGATTATTTTCGGATGAGGTGGTAGGTGCTCAGATAGGATTTGCATTAGCATCAATCTACTTGACTTGGGAGTTGGGAAGAACTTAAGAGTCTTCTAGTTGTGGCTGCACATAAAGAATATATTAACTGCAACAGTAGGATTAATAGATTGCTGATGCAAAGATACCAGCATGGCCAAGAATGGCTTACAACTAAACTAGCTTTATTCCCAGTCATTGAGGACACTTGCATGAATTCTTTCCGGTATTCAATGCAGTCAAATGCAAGGTCATCACAAAAGACACAATCCTTCCCATCATCTTGTATTATAGATGTCCATGTTAGTTTAGGATGGTTAAGGATGGCTAGGTCATCACAGAGACCACAATCCCTCCCAGCATCTTGTATTATAAATTGATCAATAATCTGCTTTGCCGTATGGTCATGGGGATATATATCTAGGCATCTAGCATCTGTGCAATATAATGTCTAATATCAGTGCCCCAATGACCATATGTGGGTAGTTTAAAACTTTCTCAACTCTTGTCTGCTTTTCATTTATATAGTCAGTCATTCTAACATCTTTCTTCGGCACCTCCTCTCTCAAGCTAAACCTTCTCTAAATTGTGCATTTTTTCTTAGGGACTGTGTATGTTCGTAGTGAAGAGTGTTTTATCTGAATCTGATCACCACCATGCTTGGCCCAAGCAAACATTTGCAAGCTCCAAGCAGCATGCTGCTGTGTGAAATTTGATAAGCTTTCTGGCATCGAACTAAACATGAGTAAAAAGTCGAACCACCGGTAGCAAAGGGGAAGTGCAGCTTTGTTCAGTTGAGTAAAAATCGTCAGCGTTGTGGTAACACCAACATGACAGAGAAGAGTAGTTGTAGTCGTGTAGCTATAGAAGTGTAAACCTTAAAATCAAATAACTTTCATTTTAGTGATTAGTGGGTACAGCGCTTTTCAAGCTCAATGTAATGATTGTTTATGTCCTTAATTATGAGGTGACTGAAGTTGATTCGAGTAGCACAAAGCAAGGAAGACGCAGATGCTCTCAATGTTCGTCAGTCAGTCTGTCACATGATTACTAGTAACCATATGTGGTGATATATAATCCTTGGACTATGGTTTGTCTTCAAAATGAATGATGGTGATTGATTACTTGGTGGTGATTTAATCTGTTTAGTTCAGCGAAGGTTTCAATTTCATGTGGCTGGAATCGTTTCCGTAGCATGTGTTAGTCACAACCAACGGCCGCCTACATGTCCGATCACCAACAAACGGGTATCAACGGACCGATGATGATCTCCTTGCTAGGCTAAACGAGGAGGAACACGCACACAATGGTAAATCTGAACAACTATGGGAATTTAGAGCTAGTTGTAAGGCTAAAATTGTTGGATAGAATTTGCAGAGTATTTGGTGATCTTGGAAAATCTTACTAAGGCCATACTACTAATTATGTCCCATTATCATAGAGGGTATCAATAATATAAGGTACCTTAAAGGTTACTCTAATCAACAATAGCTGGGCTAATAAGTGTCACTTTTGATCTATTTAATTAATTATTGATTATATATTGATAAAAAACTTATATGTTGTAATGAATATATATAATTTTTTTTTTGATAATATACTTATAATTATAATTATCAATTTATTAGAATTGAAATTATGATAATTTTTTTGTACAAACTAAATTAAAAAAAATTAGGTTAACTTTTCAACATGAAGAATTGATATTTATTTAGGAATGAAGGTAGTAATTTGTGCGCTCCTTTAGGGCAAAAAAAAAAAAAAAAAGGTAGTAATTTGGGATATAAAGAGTGATCAAATTTATGCCAATTTCTAGTCTAAAAATGAGAGTTATATTTGGTCAATTTGATTAATATTTTTAATAAAATATTTAAAAATATTTATCGTTACAAATGTGTAAAAATTATACAATTTATAATTTAGATAATATTTTTACCAGAATTAAATTCTTAAGATGAAAAATATCATAACTATGTTAAAGAATAATTTGATAAATGCGATCCTTCTATTCCAAATTAAATTAAAACTTTATTCATGATGATAAATAAATTTGGACTCATTTGAATAATAAATGAAATTATATATTTAGTTCAGATCAAATTCTCTCTCTCTCTCTCTCCAACACACACACATACAACCACACACGGACTGAACTGATCACACCCCTTCCTTCCAGAATCAAACTAAGAAACAAAAAAGAATATGCCACAGGAAGAGTGACTGAGAGATAAAGATAGAAATTCTAGAAGCTTTTGAGACGAAAGTTCCATTAATAATCGTGACTGAGAGATAAAGAAAGAAATTCTAGAAGCTTTTGAGAGGAAAGTTCCATTATTCGTGGCTAACGCAATCCGGCGGCGCGGCTTTGCTTTCTTCATACTCTCCTTCCTAGTACTCTAGTAGTAGTGATTAATATTTAAAATTTTCTACCAGAAATGAGAGGTATTACTAACCATAGTAGTTTTAGAATTTATAAATAGTGAAACTCATTAGCTCTTAATTAATTTTATTGTCACCTCGTCTCATTTAAGTCCTTCCGAACAATATTTTCTTTGCGAGTCATTATTCTTTTTTAAAAAGTATATTGTGGGCGGGCGCCATTGATGAGAGGTAATCTAATTGTGTTACATATTAAATTGAATGTATTTATTAATTATTATATAAATAGGGCTTATTCCAATATAAACCACTTTTTTTGTACAAATCGTACGAACCAGTTGTATCTTAGTACATTTTTGTTGTATATTAGTTATATGTCTGTATTTTGTAAAATAAATATCCAAAACAAAAATTTTTGTAAGAAAACCAACTAAGATACAACAAAAATATACTAAGATACAACATGTTCGTAAATATACAACAAACTAACTAAGATACGAAAATACAATAAAAACGTAAGAACATACAACGTGGTCTTATTTAGATACAACAAAATTAACAAATATACAATTAAAAAGTACTAAAATACAACAGTTCGCACGTTTGTACGATATTTATGGTTTGTAGCTCATGATCATTTTTCATATACACATATCTATATTTTATATTGTCCACTGATATTTAAAATTTGTTCTAAATAATTCAGTTTGACTCGAATAGAGCACCTAGTAATGGTGGGCGAGTCTCAAAAAAAAAAAACTTTTTGCGACTTTGTTCAGAGTAATTCAGTTCGATCCGAATAGCGCATCTCGCATTCAAAACTCTCTCAAGCGAATACAAGCCGCTTATCACTTAGATAAAATAAATCCCCCTCGGCTTTTTGGGAGGACGAAACAAAATGAAGTTTGATTTGGTTATCCATTGTCATGGAGTTCAGACTTTTTGTATCAAGTAATGTTTCACTTTTATATGAATTTTTTTAAATTTTTATCTCAACTATTTTAAAAATAAGTCTAAAACTTTAATCATGGACCGTGCCTAAAGTAAACAACTTCGTACCATCCTTCCTAATTTCCACAAGAAATTCTGATCAGATAAGACCAAAGAAAACACGAATTATTTGACAAGGCATTTTGTGATGGATAATGACACTTTTGCTCAGATAATGAAAATGATGTAATGAGATAATTTTTGATGAATTCTATCATTTATTATTTATCATTTTTTAAATATTTTAATTTTTAATCATTATAAAATATCGTACAATATCATAAAAAATCGCTGTATAACATATTACGAGCATGATCTGGGTCTTAATAGGGTGGTAATTTGTGATCCGATTAAATTTGTGAGTCTATAAAATTTTTAAAATTAATCTATTTAAATGAGTTATAATCAATAAATTTGAATTTATTTGACATTAATTTACTAAATATGATTAAATTTATTAATTATTACTCACTTAAATAGATTAATTTTAAAAAAATTATAGATTTATGGGTTTAATTGAGTTATAAATCCTTATTATATAGGTCAAGTAGGGTGGTACGTGCTGGTACAACTCCCTATCTTGTCCATAGCTACTACTAGTAGTACTACTATTGATTAACTTTAATCAATGGCTTAAGATGTGCTGGCAACCAATCAAGTCCTCAATTGTTCAACTAATTGCACTAACTCGATCTCTATCACCCTTATTTGCAACAATCCCCACCCGAGTCGCAACTCCATTTGGCCGACCATTATCACACATTTGCCCAATCCGTATATGGAGCACCTATGCGCTTCTAGCAAGGAGCGCCTATTCATTTTATTATTTTGTTTGTTCATTTTTTATAATTAAATGTTCATTTTTATCGTTGTTACTGAAAATCAACAATAATAATAAGAATATTAAAATGAACATTTAGTTATAAAAAATGCACAAAGAACATAATAGAATGAATAAGAACACATAGGCGCTCCTTGCAAGGAGCGCATAGGTGCTCCATATAATTTCTACACATTTGCCTTGAGTACTTGGGGAAGAAATAAATTGGTGTCTTTAAGCTCACAAAAATTAATTTCCTAGTTTTTTATTTAAATAAAAAATGTTTTTCTTTGTAAAAAGATGACATTTTAAATCAAAATAAAATAAAATCAAGGGATAAAGGGGGAGAACCCCCCCTGTGCTTTTTGTGTTTTTGGGATGAGCCCCATATACTTTTTTTCATTGGGTTTCACCTCTCTGTCGTTAAGTGTGTTAGTTACCATCCATTAAAAAAGACCAAAATGAAAGAAAATTACCGGAACAAAAAATAAAACATAGTAATAAGACAATTATACCCTTTATTAAAACAAAAAGACATTTATGTCCCTAGCATAAAATCGATTTCCGTATGAATTTGAAAAGTCAAATGCACCTCATTAATGTATTTTGAACTTCATCCTGGGACAAGATCAAATGCTACCCAGAAAAGAGTGCTGAAGATGTACCATGTTTTGCAATTTCTCCTCCATAAGTTTCTCAGCAAGTTTACCATTTGCAGCCCCAACCTCCATGTCCGACCGAACTCAACAGACCCAACATCTGGCTCAAACTCATGAAATCAAGAAAAAACTCATTGTAACCCAAAATAAAAAACATAAACACAAACTCATGAAATTAAGAACACAAAATCAAACTCAATTTCAACTTTTGACAGTCCAGCCGCACAACCCAAAAACTTAATCTCAAACCCACT
>JAOWAN010000014.1:5218322-5229712 GCA_028566635.1 Lobelia cardinalis
TCTCTCTCTCTCTCTCTCTCTCTCTCTCTCTCTCTCTCTCTCTCTCTCTCTCTCTCTCTCTCACACACACACACAGTCATTGTCATTTAGTTGTACAAGCTACTAATTATAGTATTAGGCATAGCTCAACCCATAATTAATGTATGGGTTTAATTGGACATGGCCTAACCTAACAACATAAGGTGCTGTGCTGATCACAACTACGGTACAGACCATGACTTACGCCTACCTTTCGGATTGCTCATTTCATCACAATCTCTAGCTCCTGAGTTTCTCTCAGATCTAATTTTAACTTCTTCTTCTTCTTCTTTTTTTAATTCACTTGTGTTGTTGATCATTCTCTATGAACTTAATTTGTTCACAGAACTCTAGCCAATTGAAATTGTGAAACTTTTTTTGACCAAAATCCAAAATAATTCCTAGAATTTGAGCATTAGCTTCAATACCTTTACAACCTCTGTAATTTGGTTACAAGCAGCAATTTTTTAAACTTCTCCCCCTACTACACACTGCATGCTTCATGCCAAACCTATAGACTACTGTAGGAGGGTTCCATGCCGGTGCATGACTGCGAACGATTAATTTTCTAATGTCGTCTATTACGTAATTAGGCAATCGTTTTTTATGTTAAACTAACATAATATGTGCTGCGCTTTCGCTACTAACGTACTCTGTATTTGACTATACTTATAATTACCATCATTATTTTCGCAGCTTATACGGACATATATAGTACGAGCCATGGATATGCACACAGAGACGTATATGCACCTAAACTAATGTAAGTACCAAGACTTGATCCTACCATTTCCATAGACAGGACACCATTAAATGAGCTTGTAATAGATCCGAGTCGTGGAGATGGAGTTGTAGATATCTCGCAGATACTTAATTTTGAGCTGTAGAATGGGATTTCCTTGCACACATTTGAAGAGCGAGCAGCACTTTTTGACTGCTCTTCTATTCCCCTGCACGATCCATTTTCGACCTGAAATTGGGATTCATGCTTACTGGTGACAATATCCTCAACAATCCAAACACAATGAGGAAAGAATAAAATGGCAGAATGTATTTTGCCGTCCCAGCACGTTTTTATTGACCTTGCTGCCTGAAGGGGATGTTTAAGTACCAAATAGTCAATGTTGCATAAAGGCAGCAATTGCAGAGAAGCAAACTCCCATCACTAAGTCTAGGACTTTGTCAATGGCCCTACTACTGGTCCACTGGATCCTAACTGATCTATATGTGCACTTTAACAAGTGTTGTTGGGTGATATCCCACTTATTGTTACCACTAGGTACAGTAATGACATCCAGTGTACATGGTTAATCAAAAGTGCCATATGCATTGTGGTCTTTTTGTTATATCAAACAACTCAAAGGGGCATCCTCCTGCTCGTCTTTTTCCCTATAAATATAGTATAAATCTAATGATAAGAACCTTACTCAAAAAAACCAACTCTGCATCAGTACCTAAAAAAGAAAACAATTCTTCTCTTAGTTTTGCTATCAAAACCATGGGTAACTGCTTAGCAAGCCAAGAAAAGGCCATCAAGGTCATGAAAACAGATGGCCAAGTCCTTGAATATAAAGCACCCATGAAAGTGTACCAGGTATTGTCAGAATATGTAGGCCACGCAATCTCTGATGCACTCCCGGTCGTCCATCATCTCAGGCGAGATGCTGATATGATTGGTGGCCAGTTATACTTCCTTCTGCCACTTCCACCGCCTTCACTAAAGTTCGACAATGTGAATATCCAGCATTCAAGTCCAAAATTAGTAGAGGGCGAGGATTCTAGTGGAGTGTTGAGGATTAAGCTGGTAATTAGTAAGCAAGAGCTCGAGGCAATGATGAGAAAAGGTGGAATTTCAGCTGGTGATTTGGTTTCTAAGTTTCGGGAAATAGAAAACTCCAAAAGGCCGGATGAGGGCAAAGAAAACTATACTGAAGGATGGAAGCCTGTCTTAGAAAGCATACCTGAACTAGATTAGCAGGTTTATGTAGTTCAAATTGTGTATGTATCTACATTTCTATACCTTTAACCGAAGAAAGTGAGTGATCAGGCCTTAAACATGGTAAAACAGCATGTTTAGTTTGAGCAAAATTTGTAGCCTTTTAGTTCCTTATAGGTAGGTAGCTTCAACCTATATAAGGCCTTTTGCCTGCTGTTTCATTACTCAACCCGAACATTTCTTGCAACAAATGTTTCCAGCAAGCTAAAAGGACAACAGATTTATCGCCTTAACGTATCATATATGCATGTAAATTGAAATGCATATAACTTGAACTGAATCATATTCAAATCATATGAGAATTTTGTGGTGCTATTAACTTAAAAAGTTCTCGGTGTGTCCAAGAATCAGGGGAAAGTCTGAAGTAGACATAGGAGAAAGGGTGACGCGCGTAAATACAAGCAAGCTCCATTAGCCACCAATAGTCACCTTCCTTGTAATTGGAAACCAACCCTGTTCCTCCTCCTAGCTTATTTCTGTCATAGTGCTAAACCAGATTAAGTCCTACATGATTTGTGTAATAACAATCTTTTGCCTTTGTAGTCGGTAGTGGTGCAATTGTGCTTCTCTATTTCTCAGTAATTTTCCCACCAGAAAGAACTTCAATCATTTTCATTTATTTATCTGTATATTTACCTTCAAATTAAATGATGGGTTCGAACAAAGTTCATGCATGTTATAATTCTGACAGAAAATGTCGGACTCTTTCCCTACGCGTATGTGTTTCATACGGAACGAAAGGATTCTTCATGTAAATTCTCAGAAGTAAATTTGGTCCGTTCGACGACCGAAGCTATTCGCCTTCTACAGCATGCACCACCCAACTTCAGAGGGGCTTATGGAGCTATTGTCATGAATAGCGTCAAGATAACATCACTAAGCACTATATAGGCCAATTCCTCATCCATACCATTTCCGCTACCACGGTTCATGCCCACACCAATTTCAGACAGTGAAGGTCACTATCTATCATTTTCCTGAAGAGCACAAACAAACGTCCATTGGTCTACGTACAAAAATCAATTAGTGCATTCTAGCTTTATAAAACAATTTTCAAACTGCTTGATTTCTAGTTGTAACTTCACTCCGGCAACAACCAGTGGGGTTATCTTTAATACAGGCTGATATCCTAGTGATACTGTCTAAACACCCACTAGTTTGTCGGCTGGCAATGGCATACATATTGGCATCGATCAGGATAACATGCTTAACATATCCTAGATCATAGATTGGTTATAAACGAACGATCCTTCCTTTTTCTTGATCGGCAAAAAGGGAATATAGTGATAAAAAGATATACAACTCCTCTGGGCATACCCAGGAAACAAAAACTATGCCGGCACCATAACGACCGGACAAAATACACTAACAAGCTAAACTAGCCCCACACGTACACTACCAACCCACAAACAATTTTTTTTTATAGGACGTTGGCCACTTAAACGCCTTCTCGAGAATTACTTCAGATTTTTGAACCGAGATCATTTGTCGATCAAGCTGATCTAAAAGCAATCATGTGGAATCTCCTCTAGAGAACAAATAATTTGGCAACTTTGAGCCAAAACTGGGTCAGTTAAATGCTTCTCAACAGTCTCGAATTCCCTGAACATCTCGACGGAGCTGAACACTCTAAGCTATTACACTATTTATTCTCTTATGAAGGTGGGGATTCAATCCCCAAATCTAGCAAATTATCACTAGGCATAACATGTAAATTACATACTTATAAGAATTTCTAATTCAGTCCAACAATGTCTCGGATTCTGTCCACAACTCAATAACTAATGACATTTGTTCATTTTTAAAGACAAAAAATGCCATATTGCCGCCCCACCAATCTCAAAGCACATTATTTCCTAAAGAGGAAGTAAAATAGTGAACCTTGCAGGATGATGTTATTCGCAGAGGTCAACCACTAACTAATTAAGGTTTTAATTGTCCCACAACTGGATCCTAACTGACCTCTATCAATTCAACAATCTTATTGGGCACTAACCCACCCACCCATCCATCCTTGCAGGAAGATTTACATGCCATCCCAGGTGGGATTGCTAACAGCGGGTGTCCTGTGCGCAGGTTCTGAGAAACGTCTAATTTATATAGCCTATCTAATTTCATAATAAACTAAAAATGACTTGGGCTGAGTATTTGACTCGAGGAAAAAAAGAAAAAAAAACATCAAAGAGTGGCAAGTTTCTTGGAGGTCATGATTATAAACCTCCACGAAAATGACGAATCATGATCTATGATGATAAACCAACAGAAATCAACAGGTGGGGTCTAAAGGTACAAGGGGGCATCAATCGAACCTGATTGTTTTCCTATAAATACGTTACAAATGTGAATCTAAGAACCTTGCTCAAATCCCAAACCTAGCTTACATTAGGCTGTCATCAAAATCATGGGAAATTGCTTAGCTAGAGAAGACAAGGTCATCAAGGTCATGAAAACAGATGGGAGTGTCCTAGAATACATAGCCCCCATGAAAGTCCATCAAATCTTGTCCGAATTTGCTGACTATGCGATATCTGACACACTTCCGGTGCTTTGTCGTCTTCATGAGAACACTGATTTGATCAGCAGTCACTTATACTTAGGCCTGTCAAAATGCTACCCATTAACCCACTCTAACCCGCTTTAACCTGCTAAACAACTCAACCCATTACAACCCATTTAGTTACGAAATTGTATATTAGAATGTCAAAAAAATATTTTTTCGTGCAAATGAGTATTCAATATGTTAATTTGAGTTTAACTTAACTCATTTATTATATAATTGAGTAGATCGATTAATTAAATATGTTATAATAGGTTGAACCCATTATAACATGTTAATTATTAAAACTCAACCTATTTCAACTCATTTAATCCGTATTGACAGGCTTACTTATACTATCTACTACCCCTTTCAGGATCTCAACTTGACTTCCCAGAGAAGCTGCAGTATTCAAATCGAGAAGTAGAGGCAGACGAGGGAAGTGGTGGAGTTGTTAGGATTAAGCTGGTCATAACCAAGCAAGAGCTGGGGCACATGTTGAAAAACGGAGGGATTTCGCTATGTGATATGGTTTCTCAGCTTCAGAAGAGCGAAAGCGCAAATGGATGTGACGAGTTTTATGATGAAAGCGAAGGAAGCAGTACAGATTGGAAGCCATCCTTAGAAGGTATACCTGAAGTAAACTAGTTTTATGTTTCAACAGTCTTTAGGTAAACAAAGGAGTGTAGTCATTAGGTCTTTAAGAATGGTGAAGCAGCAATTTCAGTGTAATGTATACATAAGTTTTTTTTTCCTAATTGGCAAAGAGCTGGAAACTAGCAAAACTGATCATATATGTGCATAGGAAGGACTAATTCCTGCCTTAAGCCTCAACAACCACTTCATTTGCCACTAAGGTTGCTTTTCCCTTTGGGATGGTCTCAAATGCCAATACCATGTACTTAGACAACCATATAAAGATTACTGCAAATAATAACACTTTATGTACCTCTTGAGACAAGGAATTACAAAAAAGTACCCATATCAGATATATACAACATGACAGTGAAATTATCTAGGGACGGCGGCCCTGAGAATGACAACAGGATTTAAGCAATACAGTCCATCATCCATTTATTCACAACTAACATTATGCTACTTACTGTTATACCGTATAAACTTGCTATATCAGCAGGGAAGTAACGCTTGGTGTAGCTCGCTCGTATATGTTTATCATGATATACTTATTCAATCCAGTTCAACTAAGCAATCAGTTTTGACTGACTCAGTCAATGAAGTCAGATGCATTTACGAAATGAAATGAGTATCTTATTAAATTAGCAAGTAAACTATCAGAAGATGCATAAGGAATTAAACTAGGGGTTTAGGTCAACAAGCAGTAAATTCATCAGCTAAAAGTTTACATAGGAAACTGTCCTTCAACAGTGATAACATCAGCTCGAAGAAATTAAATGTAAAGAAATATATGCATGAAAATGAAGAATAAGTTATACTGATAAAAGTGATGATAAAAGAAATTAATATCAGTTGAGCATATAGATCATACATGATAAAAGAAATTAACAATAATGGATACATCATACATGAGCATATAAATCTTCATCAGGTTGACATAAGTGCGCACTATTCTAATTTTCATGTTCAATATGGTCCCCCTTTCTTTCTTTCTTTATCCACTCATAAGACTTGAACTTTATCGTATTTGTGTTTCATGTAATTTCTCGGAAGTAAATAATCTTCCTCCACCATTAAAGTTACACCCCACCACCCTAGAGGTGGATCTTTTCTCTTATGCATTATATCGTGATATCATCATTTACAACAAAGTCAACTCGCATAGGCATGTCCAATGAGGCCCATTTATCTGAGGAGTTTCCCCTCAGTTATGGAAAAAGGAAAAAAAGAATCCTCTTATTGCTAAAAAAAAAAAGTTTACAATCTATTCCATAAAGCAGTAATTCCCTTTCGGAAACTTGTAAACTACTCTTAACATCTCAAAATCACTGTTCCGTCTTATCCACGATCATGAACAAAGCCAGACAGCCAGACAGTGATTTTAGGATCGAGAATCAATTTATTTAATACCACTAATTTAGGTTATATTATAGGTACAGTTTAACCTGAACTCAGAAAACCTACAGTAGAAGGCATGATCAGGGACATACGCCTAGGAAACTCGTGCTTGCTGAGAAGGAATATTGGTCTGCATGATTCTTCTCAATTAATTATTTTTAATTATTTAAACCAGAACAATAATTCCTCTATAAGCTCTACTATGGCCACATTCTCAGTTGAAATCAGGGCATCTCATTTTCCGTCAAATTAATGCTAGAACATGGTTCCACATTCTTATGTCTCAGTAATTCGTGTTAAAATAATCTCAATATCTCATAATCAACATTAACTATGCTAAGAGGTTGAGATCTAAACCCTCCTCCTTCCTATGGTATGTGAAACGTTACGCAATTAGCACAAGTGAAGATAGAATATTGATGTAATGTCAGTTTTGCTAATCACCTCCAATAGTTGCACCCTTTTAACTAAGAATGGTTTACAATTCACAAATCTTTGGCCCATAGCAAACACTTGCCGAGTATAATAACTGAAAGCAAAATTTTTGTAACAAACCCATGAAGATATCTGTTATATACTACTCCTTCTGTTTCCTTTTTAAGTGTCATGTTAATATTTACACGAAAATTAATGCAAGTCAAAATGTGTGGGTACAAATAAATGTGAAGTGAATGAGTGGACACAATTCATCCTTTCTGTCCCATAAAAGAAAGTGGACACTTCTTTTGTAACTTCCCCAAATCGAATACTGGACACTTAAAAGGAATGGGGGGAGTAGCATTGAGCAGCTAAGGATGTTTATATGTAACCTATAAGTATACTGCAGCTAATCACGAGACAGAGTTGAACACCTGAGTTTATTAGGAAAATGGGATGGAGAACAGAGGACACTGCAAATCACATATCTTCGCAGGATTACCATCATATTGGTCCGTAAGTAAGCATATTTTCATAGCAGGAACTCTGTGCACTGTAGATACATATTTGATGGGTAGATATAATTATAATAGAAAAGCAGATGCCGGTTCTCAGTGGGATTACTATAGTAAGTTTTAACTCCACCAAAAATCTTATGTTAGTGGTTGACTTGGGAATTTTGGCAAGTTTATTGCCTCGGATATTGATGTACGGGTTAGACAAATTGTCCTGGTGTAGCTTGCCATAGTAACATCCAATACATGCAATTGAAACACACTATGCAAAGCTTATGTGCACATTTTATATCTCTAACAAGCTAGGACGTCAAAGTGGAATCTCTAGTACCATGTGAAATTCCTAGAAGACACTAGCACAAATCTAATTCGAATAACAACTTTACGTAGCTTTACAATCTACCTACTGATGTTTTCATTACATATGCAAACTTTAGGTCCTATTATTATCATGGTCAGTTGTTTACTGGGGGTGTGACTGCACATTTAGATCCATTCCACGTCCCACAGCTTAGTAGCTTCGTGAAGACATCAGAAAAGCATGTTAGAGCCGTAATGTATCAGTATCTGATAATATTAATAAGAGTATGAGTGAGCTTCAAAGAGAAAATAACAAGCTTACTCTCACCCAAGCTCAAGGTGACAGAGAATTAAAACTTCACCGAAATGGCGGGACAAACAGAACATGCTAAAACACTTTCTATTTCCAAGACTATAAAACAACGACATAGAAATCATATTTTGATTGAAGAATAAGATATTATTTCCATAATTACACAGCCATACATTTGTATAAGCATTATGAATACTGCGGTTGAGTACGACATTGCATGTATGAAGCAGTCAATTGCTATATAACAACACTATCAACACATGTAGGTGTATCCTACTATACATAATTCTACCTAGCTGTATTTTGACAGATATTACTCATATTTTTTCTATATTCAAGCAATAAAAAAAACTGTAATCCTGAAGCCCGGACTATTAAAAAACCGAGGAGCTATTCTTGTTTCCTTACCACTTCTAGTGAAATCTCATTACGACGTGTGAATGGGAGTGTAAATGGTGGATTATACTGCAAAAAATTAACACAACAATATTATGTTTGTGCACCAGTAATCTGAGATTTGGTGGTGGGAAATATCTTTTCAGTTTCCATTCAGATTACAGCAAGTAGATTACCTGTGCAACCTCCACTGATGCGCCCTCTTTTACTTTAAATTGAATGTCACTCTTTAGAATATTTCGAAGTGTAGATTCCCGGATTTTAACTTCGTCATCAGTGACAAAACCTATCCAATAAAGCAACAGAAAAAAACATTAAAAAGCTTTGATAGACTGGAAGTGGATTGTTCTCATATTCCCCAACAATACTCATTTATTTTCTGACAAGTTTACTCCATCTTTCATACTCCCTCCGTTTCACAATAGTTGACCTCTTCAAAATAAAAAAATTGTTTTAAAACAGTTGATATTTTAAACATTTTTGCTACACTTTTCCTAAATTGTCCTTTTATCTCAATTCAAGACTAGAAGCAATTAATGTCTCAAAGAGAAGAATTTGAAGAGACTTTATGTGTAAAGAGAGGGCAAAAATGGAAAATTAGAAGATACTTAATGCACTCCTTGGTTATTGAAATTAAATCTTAAACATCAACTATTGTGAAACGGAGGGTGTACTGAATACTTGCAAAGCCGTATAGGAGCTGTATTCTTGGTGAGGGTACATAATGAGTGGCAAGGCACAGAAATTAACTTTTTTTTTTCATTGATTGTTGTTTCATCTGGTTCAGTAATACCGCCTATTTTACTGCTAGTTTTATGAACCCACTTGCCAAAAGCTTCTCAAACTCGAGCATTTAGTTTTCTAGTAAAATGCCTAACATCTTGGTGAAGTCTAGATTCCAAGATAAAAAGGAGACTGGGATTATCTTGGCCTTCTCCCATATATCCCTCTTATTTCATGAACAACAACATTTTTACTTAAAATGAATAGATAAGAAAAAGCATGATATATTCTCATATGAGTGACTATCTTCTCCTTGTTTCTTTTCCCAAAGACACCCTTATGATTAGTTTCATATACATATAATATCAGGATGCTTGTTAAGGGAAGCAGTTCACATGATATGTCAATTGCGGTTCAGTTTTGGACAATCTCACCAGTAACCAGTGGATTTTCACTGAAATGCAAAAGTTGACACCTGGATTTGGGTGAACACTACATTTGATCATGATTTAGAAATATTGACTAATTTTCATTTGAAAATATTCGGAGATATGAAATTAGTTTTCTTTAATGCCCTTCCGAGTTCCTACAAAAAATTTCGCATGTTTATAGCTTTACAGCTAAGCACAATTTAGCTCTATCGATGTGCACAATCTCATCACTCAATCATTCACAAATGCAAAAGCAGGAACGCTATTTCAAAACACAATAATTCAACGTGTTAAGAGCGATGAAACATGATGGCTCTCTGTGACACCTTGCATTTGGTCTTCATGTTTGAGAAAGGACAAACCTGAAAAGGCAACAACTGCAACAATCTTCCCAGGCACCTCTCTGATATTTACAGAAGCGTCTTTGGGCAGTGGTAAGTTTGAACCGTATTTTGAGGGCATGACAAAAGACATCTGCCACTTATCTTCATCTTCCAGCTAAAAAAAATCATGAAATAATGAGAAATCCAACGTCCGACAACGACTCAAATTGAAAATCTAGGTAAGATGAACACATCCATGCCTTAAATGCACCAAGCCTCTTCTTTTTCCTTCTACACACACTGGCAGCTGTGTTTTGCTTAACTAGACTTATTATTAAACTACAGCGTAAAGTAAACACCAAAATGCCACATCAAATATGCCATTTGGTTAAATCAATTAAATGCACACACAGACACAAAAGAAAAAGAAAAAGAAAAGAACATGTAGGCCATTTACACACCAATATATTGATTCTTAACATCGCTAACATCGATCAGATAAAAGTTTTAGTGAACTCAAAAGTTGCAAAATGCTGATGAGTGTACTACGTGGTATGCCCCTAAATTCCAGCTAGAAGCTTTACCTTCTATAAGGGTCGTAAATGAGTGAATTTTTGTTATAACCTAGCCAGACAGTTGTTAACGGGAAAACAGCCCCTTCGTACGTTTACAGTGGACAAAAATGAAAAAGAAAGAAACTCTGAACTCTCAACGTTTTTACTTGCTTCGTGTCACCTAATCCTAATCTGATTTATTCAAAAGTTAATTGCCAAAAAAAATGCAATGCAATCAAATAGTCACATTGGACAGGAGAGTGATGACAGCATCAAGAAATGATCCATGAAGAAGTTTTACCCTTTTTGTGATCACAGGGGTCGTCATTTCCATCTTCTCACCATCAGCCTTAGTCTTACGGGTTAAAACAGGAATGGTCATCTCCATTTTCTCCTTTGACGTGTTCTGAGAATACGATTAAAACTAAGCAGAGAAAGAAATAGGTATATAACAAAAAAATTGGAATCCTCACTAAAAACATCTTTGAACACCCAACTACCTTACCAAACAGGTACTCGGCTAGAACATTAAAGGATTGAGATGCGCCATTTAGATCAAATCCGTTCTTCCCAGGCATTGTTGTCTCAGCTATGAAGTAGGACTTTTCACAAGCATAAACAAGTTACATTCATATTTGTTCATATGATATATGCAGACAAGCTTAGTGCACAAAGAGTACGTGTTGGAAAATTGGTTTACACCCATTTTGAGAAATGGGTGTCACACCAACTTTGAGCCATTTTAATAGTGGGTCCTATTACTCCGATGGAGTGGGTCCGAGCTAATACGTGTACTCCAATGTGGGGGCTACTACGTGGAAGGTCAAACGGCTA
>JAOWAN010000014.1:5252511-5272896 GCA_028566635.1 Lobelia cardinalis
TTTTTTTCATTTCAGTCCAAAATGTTAGTAGATAACGGAGACCCTAATAACGAACATACCATAGGTAGGTTAGTCCTCACGAAAAATACCATATGGGGGTCTTCCCCAAATCGCGAATAGTACAGGGGGGTTTTTCCTACTTAACCCTTTCGGTTTTTGAAAAATCCTTATTTTGAATATGGAATGAAAATTGCAATATCTCTCACTTTGAAATTCAAGCACAAAAAAGAAAGAATTATACCGGTCATGTGATAAAATAATTGAATGTGTGTGTTTAAATGAGAATCACAAATAAAATAGTAATAATTTAGAAATTTTTAGGAGCGCTTAAATTTATGTAATTGAATCGTTACGATTAGATTGGAGAGAAACAATAACTAATGTTAATTATGTAATAAATTATAAGTACAAGAATATTCATTACTACCTCATTTTCTCTTTACTCTAAAAAATATGATTTATTTAATATGAAATATCTAAAGATTTGTAATTTGAAATTAAAATCTAGTTGCAATTCTTGTTAAAAATTGAATTTTTCGTCAAACAAGATTAATGAATAATTTATTTTCAATGATCTTTTTGTCTAACTGTAAATCGTGAAATTTAATTTTACAACTATAAATCATAAAATTTATTTTTTAGTACAAATTAAATTTCATAGTTTACAATTGTTAAATACTTGATTCGGGCTATTTTTATTGCAAATTCAATATTGTGGTTCACAATTGTGTTTTCACGGTTCACAATTGTAAATGCGTGTGTTTGATTAATTTTCGTCTCTAACAAGTATTACAAAATCGTGAACCTTTAAATTCAATTTGCACTTAAAAATAGAAAGAATCATGAAATTACAATATTGAATCATGAATCAATATTGTGAACCATAAAATTCAATTACTACGAAAAATTAAAAAAACACAAGTATTCATAACTGTGAACCATGAAATCAATACTGATAATCAAAAAATTTAATTTGCAATAAAAATAGCATGAACCAAGTATTTCACATATGTGAACCATGAAATTAATATTGTGAACTATGAGATTTAATTTGTACTGAAAAAAGATTATATAATTCACACATATAAAATTAAATTTTATAATTCACAATTGTAAACTTTAATTTAATTGTTACAGTTAAACAAAAAAAATTCTTCATTAATCATGTTTGAAAGTAAATTTTACAATCAAATTTTGATTTGAGTTTTAAATCATGAGATATTTTATTTTAAGTAAATCATATTTTTTCGAGGAGTGAGAAAATATGTAGTTTATTACAAAATTGCCACCGCACATGATGAGTTGAAATCTAATTCCAATCTACCAATTATTTAATCCAAAAGATAATTTATGATATATAAGTTCTTAATTAGTTATAATTTTTAGGAAAACATTGTTCCATATATATAGATAAACATTGTTGTAAACATCTTTAATTGGATGGTTATTTTTTATGGGCTCCATTGTACAGAGTCTGATGTACAACTTGTAATCTTAGGGCTCCCTATCTATTGATAGGAATTTTTCAATCAGATTCATGAGAATACAGCTTCATTCTCTTTCTTGTGTTCTTTATTTCACGTCTCTCTCCCTACGATAATTCCTAATCTATTGTTCATCAATCCAACAAGAATTCATTCATAATACGTTATCCGCACGAATTGCTCTCTTCGTTCGTTGAATTGGATATGATAAATTATCAAGACCAACTTTATTTTGGTAGAGGAGTAATCAAGGTAATCATTCATCATCAAATCTTTTGATTTGAATCATATGAATGAATATTACATGAGAAACAAATTTGTTCTTAACAAATCACCAGGATCCGTTGCGAATTGGAGGTTAAGATCAAGAGTGAACTTGACCGTCTCAAAGAGACAAGTCCATAGACACCCTCGTCGGCCAAAACCCTTGTCAAAATAGTCATTAATTGCGGCTTGAAGGTCTCTGGTCAACGGCAAAACCCTCATCAAGTGGGTTTGAGTTTTCTACCGTAAAATCAATCAAAATCGATAAAATTGACCATGGAATTTTGATCCTCACTGAAAATCAAACAAACAGATACCTCATTTGCATCAAACGGAGATCAAATGTGAAAGTTATGGCTGAAAACCCGTTCGGTGTTTTGTGACCCACGGCGGAACTCGATTTCTTTGAAATCCTACCCGCCGGCCCACATACCCGATACGTCCTCCGCCCAGATCTGCGTCCAACCCGTGTGCTACCCGCACCAATCCGCACTCCCACACGCTCTGGGCCATTTCCATGATGCGTTCTAGGCACGCCTGGCTGCGCTCCGGACCTGCCCGCCTGCGCTTTGGGTCGCAACCTTCTGGGCTACCCAAATGCCCTTGGTCTACGCCCCTTTAGGCTTCTTAAGCGCTTGGGCCTTGTGCCTTATGGGCTGCTGTTTGCTGGGCTGCCTTTGTGCGCCTGGCTTGGGCCATCTTTTATTGGGCTGCGACGTCCCTTTGGTTGGCCCCCTTCTTCTTCTGGGCTGCATCCCCCCTACCAATTATCTTGGACTGATTTAATAATTCACTTTTAGAATTAAATCAGTTTTGGGCCAATTTTAATACATTATTTTGAAATAGTGTTATGCCAAATATTATAAAATTATTTTAGTCCATTTAATTTGTGATATTTTCAATTAATTACTTGAGCTTTGTCGAAAATTTATTTTTCTTAATTTTTTAATACTTGTCATTAAATTAATTTATTTGTTGCGAGTTTAATTGAAAATTATTCTTGGTCAACTGAGTTATGTTTTTAAACTCACAATTATTTTTACTTGGACTATTATTCTGTGATTAAATTCAACCAAATAAATTATGCTTGAGATATATTTTTTCCCTATTATTTAATGGTAGACATCAAATTTATTTGCCAGCTTATTATTTTATGAGGTTTATTTTATGCTTGTTTGAGAATTTTGTGGCATTTTATTCTCACATGATAGGTTGATTGCCCATATTATATCTATATAGCATTTAATTTTTAATTATTGATTACGCATTAAATATTATAGCATTGATTTTGCTGCATACATATTTAAATCTCATGATTTTATTGCGATCAATATTCATGCTATATGTTGATATGTGAACCAATTATTCACTTGTGTATTAGAGATTAATGCTCATACCATTTATTAGAGATGAATGCTCATACATGTGTATTTGAGATTAAAGCTCATACGTGTGTATTAGAAGTTGAAAGCTTATACCGCTATTTGAACCCAAAGTTCAAATATAAGAAGAAACTTAAGTTTCTCCCGAAATAAGTAAAACATAATTCATTACTTACTTTCTCTACTCAATTTTAAGTGAGTCATTATGCCATCATATCACTTTATTATTGTATTTGATCAAGAGTTAACCGATGGATAATTCTGATAAATGACCGTAAATTTATACTTTCCTATATAATATACTCCAGAAGTAGTACATGAAACATAATTATTTATCGTTCTGTAAAGTTGACATTAGATTATGATTACGATTTTTCTTGTAATATTTTTCTCATTGTATTACATTGAATAATTGCTTATGTAAGGGGTTTAAAGCTTTCAAAGTTCATTGACACTTACTTTGTCACTTTCTTTGTATGAGTTGTCACTTTCTTTGTCACTTTCTTTGTATGTGTTGTCACTTCATTAATTAAACATATATGTTGTCACTTTCTTTGTATTGTCATTGTCTAATTTTATTAAATATGAGTTCTCACTTTCTTTCGGTTGAGATGTTATGAAAAATAATTACGAATTAAATATCACAAACATTAATATTCAAACATTAGAAACATTAAAATTCAAATATTACAAACATTAATATTCAAACATTACAAACATTAAAATTCAGACATTCCAAACATTTACCTGCTAGAATAAAATTTACAACACCATGATTAAATATTCTTGAATTCTTCATTCAATCTGTTGTAAAGCTCCATTTCATGTGTTGACAATACTGATTTTTTCATCAATGTGTGATAAAGTTTGAACCTCTGCTTTTTGCTCCCTTTGATCTTATTTTTTTTCTTCATTTGCTCGTTTTTTTTTCTTCCTTTTCTTTCATAAATTCAAACATGTGCTTTTCGAGCTGAAGACGCTCAAGATGTATCTCACGATTATTTGTAGTTAAAGTATCAATAGAATTGGTAACACTTTGTAAATCATCTTGAGAAGAACCAACTTGCTTACCTTTCTTTTTTGACCTCTTGACCCCGGGAGGACGAACCTCGATTGTTGGCGTATCTGAGCTTGATCTCTTTGAGCTGTGTCCGCTTCCTTGATCTTCTGCAGTCACCCCACCTTGCTACTTGGGAATATTTAAGAAGATTTCAACAATGCTCCATTTAAAATTTGTGACTATCATTGGGTTTTGCCCATATTTCTCGAGCTTCTCCGAGAACATTATCCTCGTTCCATCTGTTCTTCCTTTTTCTTTGTGCTTCTTCGTAAACTCTAACCCACTTACTAACCTGAATGTTAATTCTTCTCCACCGTGCTCTGATTGACTCCTCATTTCTTTCGTTCATAGTAGCCGGATTTTCTTTTTGAGCATCGTGAAACATTTGCATTATATTTGCCAAAAATTCGTCTCTTTTTTGATCAGTTGATTTTTTTCGCATCTCCGCCAGCTTCAAGGTAAGCAGAACATAAAGCTTTATCCCGGTATAGTCCACATGGTCTTTTCTTTTCCAACTCTTAATTTTCGGAATTGGTTGGGAGGAATTGTGGCATCCTGTTCTTGATCATCATCTCCATAATCTTGAAATAAAGATCTAGAACTTTCTAGATCACCCACTGGGGTTCTAAGAGACCTAGTATACGGTTGAGATGATGTGATTTCCATATTTGAGGAAGCAAATTAAATATTTTGAGTTTTAATCAAATAAAGAAAAACTTTTAATTAATCTTTTCAATCTCAAATCATAAGAGCATACCCGATTAATAATTTTCGAACCCTAATTTGCACGAGCCACTGATTTATACAAAATCAAGGGAAATCTAGTGGGAAAAAAAACTATCTTAAAAGAGAAATAGGGCTGATAATTAAACTTGATTACGAAGATCACAAACCTAATTAAACTTGCCTCTGTGTGTATGGTCTATCTATAATACAAGTTAAGGGTATAGGACCCTTCTCAAATTAATAGTATTATTTGGGCACAAATTTTGAGGATCAAACTTTGAGGGAGGGGTTGAGATTAGTTAAAAAATATATGTTTATGTGTGGGTGCGTGGGGGAGTGGGGACAAAGAATATGTGTGGGTGGGTGTATATTGGAAAGAGAGAGAGAGGGGTGATAGGGGAGTGGGGGTGTGAGGTGGGTTATGGTGTGTGGGGGAATGTGTAATTTTTTTAATTTTTGACTTAATTAATTAAAAAATATATATAAAATAATATATATTTTATAATTTAAAATATACATATAATTTTATTTTTTAATATTTTGATACGCCGTGCCCTCGAGTACGGACATTTACTAGTATATATACATAGTGAAAGCTTGAAGAAGAAGATGAAACAAACTCGGCTTTTTTCTTTCGGCCAAGAGATATGGTATTGGGCAAATTATATGAAGTCATTATGCACTTCTTATAAGGAGTATCACTTTGAGCAAGTGTGACACACTCTCTCTAAAACATGTGAGAAAGTAAAAAAAAAATCACCTTAATTAAATTCTTAATTTTAGGTATTAATTCTCCCATCCCCTAACAAATGACTCTCTCTATCTCTCTCTATTTGCTTCATCCAACGTTGTGATAAAGGAACCCCTCCCCAGTCCCCACCCTCCCCATTATTCAAGTAGTTGTTCAAAATCCCTTGTTATGATAACTTGCAACGGGTAAACACATGTTGCTCCAAGAGCCCCAAAAATTGTCCCATAACCCAACTGAACAAAGGGACCAGATTATTCTGCAGACACAAAAAGGAGAAGATAAACAATCTATTCAGAAAGCAACAGATGTTAAAAATGACATACTTCATACAGTTAGAAGGAGCTGTTCAAAATCAGCAGTTGGGAATGATTGGGTTGACTTCGAAGGTGACATGATGGATTTGAACGTGGAGTTGAGAGTTTAACTCCTAAATTAATTCGCCAGTATATAATATTCATTCATTTCTACGTTTAATTCATTTTTCTTATGATATGTACGTATAAGAAGACGGTGTGTTCATTTAATTCAACCATTTGTTCATTTGATTATAATATGGTGTTTATTTTGAATTTTAATATATTATAAACTAGTAAGTCGAAGGTTACAAATGTTCATTTCGCTATTGTTTAATATTTATTTACTTCAATGATAAATTCATTTTACTTCTATGTTGAATTAATTTCAACAATACATAATATTCATTTCGTAAGTGATTATTGTTCACTCGTCAGTGCTTATTATTCATTTATTCATCCGTTTTGAATATTAAAATTTGAATTTTGATTTATTTTTAGAGATTACATTTAAAATGAATTAATATAAGAATTAATTATGTAATTTAAATTAATCTATTTTTTTGTTTTTAATTAAAAAAAATAGAATAAATTTCGTAATTTTAGGAATTAATTGATTAGAATGAAATGAGGGGGAGAATGAATACACTCTTTTGGATGGATGCAATATCCGGATCGATCGTATTATGTATAACATACACTTACACCCCTTATAGTTTATAAAATAATAGAAAGATCCAAAATTATGAACTTCATACAAATAGGTGATTAATATTTACAACACATTAAATTTCTACCCTTCTATTAAATTAATTCCAGAGGGAGGGGGAGAAGAACAATTTGACGGCACCGAGTCTTTGCAGTTGACGGCACGAGCTCACCACACTTGCTCCGGCGGCGGCTGCAGCTCCGTTCAGGCTCCGGCATTTCATCAGTGAAAGCTCCGTGTGTGTTTGTGTGTGTGCACGCTCGTGTGATTTGTTCCTTGAGTGCGATGAGTATAGTGGACGAGAACGTGGAACTGAAGGAGATTCAGAGGCTGGAAGGACACACGGATAGGGTTTGGGGACTGGCCTGGAACCCTACCACCGGCGGCTCCACCGGAAAACCGGCTATGCTGGCTTCTTGTAGTGGCGACCAAACCGTTCGTATCTGGCGGCAACAGTCTCCCTCCACCGCCGCCTCCTTCATCTGCCAGGTTTTCCATCATCTCTCTCACTCAGTTTAATTTTTCAATATATTTGATTGCTAGAGTCTATCCAAGTTGTGATAATTACTGTTCTTATTGTGTTCTATTGGTCTCTGCTTTCTTGAATTTTGAGTTTATTTTATATGGATTGGAAATGTACTTATCCCCCTAGCCAACATGAATGCCTTCCCTCCCCCCCCACCCCTTTTTTTTTTGGGGGAGACGAATAAAAAAGAATCAGCAACACTTATTTTTGGATGGAGACATAGTACTAATATTGGAAATTGTTCGAGCAAATTTATCACAAGTCTAATTTGGTGCCATATGAGAATACGGAGAATACGAAGAATATCCAATCACATATCAAATATCACACCCAAATATCACACCCAAATATCACATATATCACACTCCTTTAATTTTACTTTCCATCTACTACCCCTATACATATACACTCACATAAATCAATTCAAACATTTCACATCACATTCTCTCTCCTCTTTTATTAATTCTCTCCTCACATTCAAACCTTTCACATCACATTTAAATATTATAAATTACATTCAACCTTTCACATCCAAGGGTAAAATAGACATTTAAGCAAAAAAACTCATCTACTCCATCTCATATTTTAACCAGTACCGTCTATTACCATATCGAACCAAATTGGACTTGTGATCTGGGCCTTAGTTAAAGATTGTTAATTTGGTAAAAGATTACCAAAAGCGATGCAATTAACCGAAAATTTTCTTCTTCTTAGCGTTTGTTCCCTTAGTACACAAGAGTATACTTTTTTGACTATCAATTTCATCTAGTGTTGACTGAAGATTTACGAAAAGAATTTTCTTGACCCACATTGAGTTGCAATCCATCGCATTGATTTCTTGGGTGCATATCTGGCGTGGTTTCAATATGCTTTGGTGTTTCACTTGACATCACGGTGGTCTTCATTGCTTCATTATGCCTGCTTCTGTGCTTTGTGTTCAGTTAGGTGTTTTTGGTGTATGTCTTTGGAGCTTTAACAATGTAAATGCTCTATTTTGTACCTTCATGCCTACGTGTACAACAACAACAAAGCCTCAATCCCATTCAATTCGGATCAGCATTATGAATCATTTTTTGCCATTTCAGGCAATTCAATGCCAAGTCACCATAGAGATCACATTCTTTCATATACTTCTGTATTGCCGATATCCATATTAACTTCGGCCCACTCCTACCTCTAGCTTGATTAAGATTAATATCTCCATAGTTCTTAACTAGAGATCTAAGGGGCCTACATTATATAAGACCAAATCATCTTAGGTGATTCTCTCTCATTTTTTCTGCTACAGAAGCTACTTTTATAGTTTCTCGTAGTTGTTCATTACGAATTGTATCTTTTCTAGTTTTATCGAACATCCTTCTAAGCATTCACATTTTTTATGTACTCATCTTGTTAGCAAGTTTCTTTGTAGTAGCCCAACACTCAGTTCCATACAATAGCGGATTCCTAACATATGTCCTATAAAATTTTCCCTTTAGCTTTACTGGTATACGCTCATCACATAACACTCTCGATGCACTATTTCATTTCATCCAACTCGATTATATTCTGTGATTGGCATCCTCATCAATCTCTCCATATAATAATTAATCCTAGATACCAAAATATTTTCTTTTAAGGTATTTTTCTCCATCTAGCTTCACTTTCACTTCACTAGTACTCTTCTTATCACTAAATTTGCAAGCCATATACTCAGTTTTGCTCCTTATTTTTGACTTTTAAAGCTTCTCTCCATTTTTCTAATTTATCAGTGGCCTCGTTCTTTGTTTCATCGATAAGGACAATGTTATCGGCAAATAGCATGCACCAAGTATATCATCTGGTAGATGTCTAGTTAATTAATCCATTACTACGGCAAAAAAATATGTGCTTAAGGCCGATCCTTGGTGTAATCCTATAGTTATTGGAAACCCCATGTCTTTTCCATCGTGGCTCTAACTAACGTCGATGTGCCATCATACGTATCTCTAATAATCTCAATATATGTCACTTCAACCTTTTTTTCTTCTAGGTTCGACCAAATTATCGCTCTGAGGACTCTATCATATACCTTCTCTAAGTCAATAAAAATCATGCGTAGATCATTTTTTACTTCCCCATCGCTCCATCAATCTCCTTAATAGGTGGATAGCCTCCGTTGTTGATTTATCTGGCATAAAACCAAATTGATTCTCGGATACAATTGTCTCCCTCCTTAGTCTACTTTCAACTATTCTCTCCCAAAGCTTCATTGTGTGACTCATTAGTTTAATGCGTCTATAATTCATGTAGCTTTGAACGTCACATTTGTGTTTGTATATGGTACTCTAAT
This sequence comes from Lobelia cardinalis, assembly GCA_028566635.1. Taxonomy (NCBI): domain Eukaryota; kingdom Viridiplantae; phylum Streptophyta; class Magnoliopsida; order Asterales; family Campanulaceae; genus Lobelia; species Lobelia cardinalis. Next base: position 5,262,018 of record JAOWAN010000014.1, read on the forward strand.
ACTTCTTCTCCACTCATCTGACATTTTATTTGTCATCATAATTTTATTAAATAACTTAACTAGCCAAGACACCCCTGCGTCACCTCGTCATTTTCATACCTCAATGGATATTCCATTCGGTCCTAAAGCTTTTCCGATTTTCATCTTTCTTAAGGCAAACTTCACCTCATATTCATTTATTCTACGAAAGAAAGTATTATCTCTATGTTTTGTATTGGTGCTACTATCGTTGTTCACTACATTTTCTACATGTTGCTCATTTAGTAGTTTCTCAAAGTATATTCTCCGTCTATCTTTTATTTCTTCATCCTTGACTAAAACGCACGAGTCTTCATCCTTAATGCATTTTACCTCGTTGAAATCTCTGATTTTCCTATCCCTTGATTTTGCAAGTTTATAAATAGCATTTTCTCCCTCTTTGGTATCGATTTTATTATAAAAGTCATCAAATGCTTTACCTTTTGTTCACTACATTTCCTGTCCCTTGATTTTGAAGTTTGTATATAGCCTAGGTGTAACTTCTTTTAATGACTAATATTAACTGCCGCTATTAAATAAAGTTCCAATCTGCAATTGTAGAACCTGAAACAGAATAAATTTTTGCTGAATGTAGATATGCTTATGCTAGCTTCTAGATACAAAAAATTGAGTTTTTGAAGTGGAATGAAGGGATTATCCCTTTAAAATACTACTACTTATTCGAATAAGTGGAAATAGTTAGGTTTATTCACATTTGTTGGGTATACATTTCAAATTTGTCACAAGTTTCTCGTTGGGTATACATTTCATTTGTCACAAGTTTTTGGTTAAGAAGATTCAATGGCCGCTATTACATTTTTTTTCCATCGGTCTCAATTGTCTTAAGCTGGTTATAACTTATAGCCCCCCCCCCCCAACTTTTCTTTGCTTCATGTATTTATTTTCACCACTTTACCCTGTCCAATTCAAAAGTACTAGACTGTCAGTAAACTTTTGCATCATTAACTTCAAAATTACTTCCAAAAGTTCAAGAATAGGATAAAATAAACGACCATGCTACTTAATGGGAATAGTTCTTTGCATCAAAGTAAGCAATTTTCTGTTGTCTTCACAATCGGAACTTCATCTTATAAAAGCCGAAATGACTGTATAGAGAAAACTATGTGGATGGAAAATAATTGAGAATCTGTTGATGGCACGAAGCCTGGATTTTGTTGAAAGGGGGCCAAGGTAACTTCAAGAATTGTGAACCATTTGGTAATATCTGAATTTGGCTCAAATGGGGGTTAAAGATGCTAACCTTCCCTGGTTAAAATGGATAAAACTATTGTTTCTTAGTAGTAAAAAATATCCCACATACCCCCTAATTAATTTGTGGGGTAATATAATGGTTTTACCTCCTTATGAATGAATGCTGCCTATGTGATCACCTTGCAGTGTATTGTTTGATTGACGGAAGAGGATTCATGTAGCAGACATCAAGGTATTGGGATTAAGGCTGAGTTGAACGGATATAATGGTACACTTTTGACACGAAAGCAGTCACTTGAAGAATAAACCTCAAAAATTAGGAACAATGCTTGCAACTTCTGTTTTATCAAATACCAAAACACAAGTAGAGTCTCCAAGCATAGTGAGGTGATCTTTTTTATTAACCAGGGTATGTATTATGTAAGGTTAGCAGTTAGGCAGTAAAAAGTTTGTTCCCAATTAATCCCACATGATAGTCATTGTTTGAAATGCTTTAAAATGGCAGTTGTGTCATGTGTCCAAAGAAATTGTTACAAGTCTGGATCTAAAGGAAAATTAATGAAAAACATTCCAATCTCTTCATAAATCGTTCAGTTGTAGCGACTTAAATTTTCAAAATAATGCCCATTGAGAGCCTTAGGGTTTGAGCTATAACAAGTTGAAGGACTCAGGTTAATCGATCTCTGATATTTGTTTGGTGCCGTTTTATTTAGCTGAACGCTTCTCTCATTTACCCGCACAATCTGATTTATGCAAGGCTACAAGCACAATAATTCTCAGTGGGAGGTGGATATTGGACCTATACTAATTGAAAGAGTCAGATCAACGATCTCCTTGGTTCTTTTTGGCCAAGTTAGATGTTTTTCTCTTTTAATCGCAATCTGTATTATGGCTCTATTGTAAGTTTGGACAGGAAACATATTATTCAATGAGAAATCTAGTCTAGGCATATAGTGAGAATTTTGTTATTCTGTAAACTCAGATGGACATATGAAAGTTTTTACATTCTAAAAAGTTATCAAAATGCCCTTGGAACTTCTGGAATTCTTTGGACTCATCGCAGCTAAAGTTAGTGTATTTTGCTTAGTTATGAAGAATTACATGGAAGCGGAATGATGTTTATTGATCCAGCTCGAGAAAATCCACCTCAGGAGTAGGTTCCACTGAATGAACAAATGGTCGTTTTGAATTGTACGACATGCCATGGCGCTTCCACTGAACATTACTAGTGCACATCTTTCCTATCTTTTATTTTTCCTTTGATCCCCTAGCTTTCCGTTGTTGGTCTTGGGGGGAGGGGGGATGGTGAAGAGGAATTCTTATTGCGCATAGGAGATTATTTACTTTTGTCTTCTAATTATGTTATCAACCGAATGAGATAGAATAATACTATGTTTGTTTGGTTCCTTTTGCTCTCCTTATGTTAATTCCCTGCAAAACTATCCTGATGAATTTTGATTGTTAAGAACATATATATTTTTTCCCAGGAACTAACAGTTATGAAAATTATTTAATATAATTTCTATTAATTTGTATTGCACTGGAAATTCATGAAGCTTGGATTCTTTGTAGGCAGTTTTAGAAGATAGACACACTCGAACAGTTAGATCATGCACATGGTCACCATCTGGTAATATGTTAGCTACTGCAAGTTTTGATGCCACCACTGCAATTTGGGAACAAACTGGGGATGATTTTGAGTGCGTGTCCACTTTAGAGGTATACATTCTGCACCATTACAGCTTTTATATTATGTTCTACTTCATCCGTCCCAAAACAATCTTCCCCTTGTACTTTTTTAAATATTTGAATATTTTGATTTGCACACTCATACCATTTCAATATCACATTAAAATGTTTGTCTATTTTAGAAATGAGAAGATTATTTTGGAACAAACAAAAAAGGGAAGTGGAAAGATTTTTTTGGGACGACGGGAGTATTTGTTTCTTCAGCCACAGCTAGCTCAAGCTCATAAGTCAGTCTTTACATGGTGCTCATGTCTCCCATCTGTTTCATTATCAAGTCCTCTTTTTTAAAATCGTTACCATTTTTGTAAGTATTTTTCTTACACATGAGGTATAGAAATCTTATCATTTGATAAGAAGTTTTCCAAAATACAAATTTATTGTTTTTGCTTGATGAAACATTTACAATTTAATGCACTATTCACATGAATTTTACACCCGAAAATAGGTAGAATGATGATTTGGGTCATTAAATCATTTCATGATATAATAGAGTATATGAGGCACTTGTAACTTTAACATTTACACTATTGGTGGACCATAGTGAAAATCCTTATCTAATTAGTGGTTTTTCTTTCCTCCTTTTTTCTTCCCATTCCCATGTGTATGTGTGTTTGTTCAGGGTCATGAAAATGAAGTCAAAAGTGTATCCTGGAATGCCTCTGGCTCACTGCTTGCAACTTGTAGCCGAGACAAAACTGTTTGGATCTGGGAAGTTATGCCTGGGAATGAATTTGAGTGTGCTTCTGTCTTGCCTGGACATACACAAGATGTTAAAATGGTTCAGTGGCATCCATCAGTAGATGTGTTATTTTCATGTAGCTATGATAATACTATTAAGGTAATATTTGCAACATGTTTTCGTTCCTGAATTAAGATTATGAAAGCACTGAGATCCTTAAACTGGACTATCATTCACCTAAAGTCGATGAATGTGATTAGGCTTGTTGAATGATAATGCAAGACATTTTGTAGGTTTGGGCGGAGGATGGTGATAATGACGATTGGCATTGTGTTCAGACTATAGGTGAATCTAACAAGTACTAAGCCAACCTCTTTCTGCCTGGAAATAAAATTGCATGTAGTTTTAATTTTATACCTTCTGTATGACTGTTGTCTTTACTGTTAATTTTATTGCTAAAGCCTACAAAAAAAACTTTTCGGCTCGGACTCCAAGTGAATCCTTTTCATTCTTGCGTAGATGTTGTAGTCATTTTACCTCAAATTGATCCCTGAATGGTTAGTTTGTAAGTAGGACACAATGAAAGAGAGGATGAATAACAAACTTGATCTCTTATGTGCTTTGGTCGAAAGAATACCAAAGGAATTCCTTAGGTTCTGGAAGCAAACTTCATGTCTGATTCTCTTGTCTCATTTGATGAGACCCTTTTTTTTTCATAATTAAGTTCGTACCTTTCAATTTATTTCAATCCTTACTGTCGTAAATTAGATAAAGAACATTGGATACAATTGTGGGTTTTTCTTATAATGATCTATCTTAAGGGCAACCATCTATTCTTAAAAATGTTTGATCATTTAACGTAGGGTAGTTCTTCGTGAATTCATTTTACTACTCCTATTGCATCTTACATAAATATGATCTTGGATGATAATATAGAGATGAAAGCTTTGACCTTATGATTTCAGACCTAAAGTTGCAGAGAGCTTTTCTTATGAATTTTCAAACTATCTTTTATTTTCTGGATGAAGTAAGATATTATATGCTACTATCTGTAGCGGTGGTACAATCACATAGAAAAGTGGCTTGACATTAGGAAGTCGCCTAATTTCCCACCGAAAGAAAAACAATTCCCTTCCGACTTCTGAGATGAATAATGAAAAGCTGCTAATACTTTTTTCGTATTTTGTAGCAGCGTCAGTGTCTTAGATATTTCTGCAACCCTTGCATTCATCTTCTGCCAAGATGTTATCTTATCTAGACAGTGGCAGTTTCTTCAAGCGTTCTACAGAATTTTATGCTTCTTGCAGTTTGATACACTTTTATGTTATTCTAACTCTTGGTTAATTGCTGTTGCGTAGTCCAAAACTGTTTAATTGTTCTTAATTTGGTGAAATCTGTGCATCAATTTATTATTATTCCTGCTTGGGGGCTAATAAACCTTGTATGTTGAAATCTAATGCAATTATACTTGCTAATTGCAGCGGACACTCATCTACAGTCTGGTCTCTAGCTTTTAATGATAGCGGAGACAAAATGGTTAGCTGTAGGTATATTATGCTCTTCCCAAATCTTCACCCTCAGGACTTAAAATACTAGTCTTGTTAGACTATGTACTCTCTTAGCTTGGGTTTGCGCTGTTAAAGATTTCTATCAGTTGCTAGTCCTGATAGTGACTTGGAAATTTTGGGTTTTTGCAGTGATGATCTCACCATAAAGGTGTGGGGCACTGACATTGTGAGAATGCAATCTGGTGCCGGCTATGCACCTTGGTGAGAGATTAACCTATGACATGATATTTGTTATTTATTGGTGTTGATTACCGTTTTTGCTTGCTAGCAAGGATTTTGGTATCTATTTGATTTCATTAATATACAAATTAAAAGTAAAAGTTGGATGCAAAGACGTTTTGGATATTGAGCTTCTTTAAACTATTTGATCTGATCATTGTAGTCTACCTGCGTTACTGAGAACACTAACAAACCCAACTCGGGCTTTGTATCGATTAGTTGGGTAGGCTGCATGAGTCCCTTTCCACGCTGCACGTTTTCTGCAAAGCCAGATTTTCTGCTAAACTATACTCATACTTATCCTTAATCTTGTGGTTAATCCCATTAGTTAAAGCAAGGACACAGCCTGTGGATCTCATACATGGAAAGTGTTTCATGCTATAATGTTTTCACTAGAGCCACTATCTGTACCCTTCATCTCCAATGATTTTACGTTATTGTTGAGACACTTTATTCATCTTAAACAACAATGTGTTTTCATCATCCATACTTTGTTTCCACCAATTGGTTTGGTCTATGCCTCAGTGACATGGGCCCATGAACCCTTTTCCATCTCTGATATTCAGATAAGCAAGTTAAGCCAAACTCACTAATATCCTTAATACCGCTTTTGATCTTGTCTTCTTTTTCTTTTTCGATGTATTTGTAACAGCCCGAGTCTACGTCACGTCGCTCGCCCTGCCCCCTAACACCAAAGGTCCACTAGCCCACCATATGCTCACAAAAAAAAATCCATGGATAAGTTGGTGCTAAGAAATAGTAGGGAACAAGTGGACAACCTTATAAGCTACACGAAATTTCCATTTTTACCCGATGTGGGAATATGGGGTATTACAATCTCCCCCACTCAAATCCTTGGCAGACGTCCTCATTAACTCCAAACCAATACCAAGATCGTACCCTCAGGCGATGTAGGATTCGATAGATGGCTCGTTTGGGCTCAAGCGGGTGGCTCCCACCTCTCTCCCGTGGTGTAGCACTTTGCCTCGCACAACACTTTGTTCCCGCACTTTCGCCCGCCTACTGACTCACGGAACACCAAGGGTCCACTAGCCCACCACAGGCCCACCCAAAAATCCATGGATAAGTTGGTGCTAAGTTGTAGTAGGGGACAATCTTATAAGCCACACGAAAATCCCATTTTTACCTGATGTGAGAATACGGTGTATCACAGTATTATAAATTTATAATCTGTATTTGATAAAGAAACACTATGAATTTGTTACAAGGGTTTTTTACGTGCTGTAATTTTGTACTGGAGACGATATATGTATTCCTCTTCATTCAGTTTTCTTATTTCTTAACTTCTTGTATGTGGTTGTTGTTCAGACTTAGACATTTAATTTTCTGTACAGAGATATGAAATGTTTTCGCCTTTCAAGCTACAACGTTCATCCAAGGAGTTTTTCTTTCTTTCTTTCTTTCATTCGTCCTTTCTTCTTTTCCCCCTTTTGTTTCTCCCCTTCAAGACTGCAGTTTTAAATCGCACATAGCATGACACTAGGCATCTGAGTGGCACCACACAGCATACTAAAATCTGATCTTGCACTTATCCTTCTAGTATTGCTATATATTCTAGCGCCATGGTCTTAAGTGTTAGCTGATATCACGCATCAATAAAAACTTCAAGATGAAAAAATCTACATTACGAGTGTGGATACAGTGTTTGTCTATCACATAAAACTGAGACTAGATAAGCAGAAATAGGCTGCCCTAGAAGGATTTTGGTTTCGAGGTTGCCATGTTGAAGTAAAGGGCCTGCTCCTCCCTAAAGTTTCATTCAAAAGATTTTGTACCTTGGGCTACATCCATTGACGCTAGAAGCCTGTTGCAGTTCACCTACTCATTTTCAAGGACATTGTCCAAAGCCATTGGAACATCTTCTCTTACTTGTTATCACAAAACAGCACCTCCTGCAGGCCCCACATTACCAGGAGACGTCAAACTCCTTTTGTGATAGTCATATATCTGTTCCTTGCCCGATTAGGTCTTTTCAGATAGCCCCGTATCAATGGTTGTGAAATTTATCTCAAGTATGTTCATCACTTCATGCAGCCTCTCAAAATCCAATTTTCAATGCGTAGCCTGTGCCGATGACAAGTTGTTAGGCCTGTAGGTGAGCCGAGTGAGCTGACTCGACTTGCAAGATTTAAATGAGCCGAGCCGAGTAGCATTTTGTGACTCAAGAATTTTGGCGAGCTGAGCGGAGCTTAGGTGTGCTCGGGTTCGACTCTACTGCTCGCAAGCTGGTGGTTTGGTGTGGGTTGCAAAAGTGATAGACCAGAGATGAGGCTGAGAAAATAAGAATGGAACTGAGATGCGTGAGATTTAGATCTTTGAGGAGAGACGGCCCTTTTTTCATTTTCTATGGGTAGGATAGTCTGGGCTAGGAAGAGAGAAAATCCCAAAAAACAAAAAATCAAACAAGCTTGAGTAGCCAACCAGCTCGACTCTGCTCGCCAAGTTTGGCTCGTGCTCATGAGTATGCAGGAGCTAATCGAGGCTCGTAGTGAGCTGAGCTTTCTCTTCTAGTTTGGAACTCGGCTCGACAAATGCTCAACTTGACAAATTTTAGCATGAGCTCGAGCCCGCTCGGCTTGGCTCACCTACGGACGCAGCATCAATCTATAATTGTAGATATATCAGCTTGAGAATAGGAAGCTCACTTCTATCTAAAAATTTTTACTCTTTTCCTTTGCATCACAGAATCATTGGTAAACGCAAACCTACCTTGATTTAGGTTACCGGTGAATATACTTTGCTCAGTTTGTGTTTAAATTGTCATTTGTGCTGATATAGTTTATTTTTCGTTTTTGTCCAGGAGACATCTTTGTACTCTTTCTGGATATCATGATCGGACAATCTTTTCAGTTCATTGGTCAAGGTATTGTTTTTGTTGCATGGAACCTCCTTCACATTCTCACACAAAATGATTCAGTTTTCAGAAGCTTTTGAAAAATTATCGTTTAATTATCAATATGCTAGTGAGGTAACCGTGAGATTCACATGGTTGGGTTAGTTAGTTACTTAGTTAGTTAGTTTGGCTATTTTTTATTTTTCATGTGTTGCAGATTTTGGAACTTTCGAATACCAAGGAGAAATATCTTCATCTTTCAAAACTATATCTGTAGTATAAAATGCATCATTGATTTGACACTTAGGTGGTGTCAATTTCTCAACCATTAGATTGAAACAATATGAGCCATTGATTTTTTCCACATTCTCCCCAATTTTTAAATTTTTTTTTACACCATGTGCCCACTGGCACGGGCATACCTGGTTTATATACATGTAGACATGGGCAAATAGAGGATGATCGTATTATGTTATGAATTTGTAGTGTAGTTATCCAGGGTAACACTATTCAGACTCACTTGGATTTTTCTATGGCTTCAAACAACTCTTCTACACGTAATTTTGGTGCATTAGATTGACTAGGTTTAGGTTTACCTTGATCAATTTCAGATAAACCTGTATGAATCCTGGAAGGGCCTGATTGCATTTCTGCCTTTCTGGTATTTTTTGCAGTCTGTGGTTTGCTTGATGGTTTTGGTAAATTTTGTTTTAAAAAAATAAGAGGGAGATTGAGAGAAAGTTGTGGGATCAATGAGAGAGAAATCGAACAATTAGTACAAGAAACCACACACCCAATCATATTCTTGGTAATTCAATTGCAATTTCATCGCGATTTCATTTGTGTTTTATCCAAATGTTTCAGGGATGGAGTAATTGCCAGTGGAGCAGCTGATGATGCCGTACGCTTATTTGTTGAGAGCAAAGATGGTTTGGTACTCACTCAATCTCCCTCCATTCTCTCATTAATTATGGTCTTGGTTAATGAATGAATAAACTGTGATCTCCAATACGGTGACATCAGTACTCTTGTTTTTTAATGACGTGGGGAAAACCATGCGATGATAAGATGTCTGTCTTATGAAAAGGCTACATGCACATTTCACTAAACAATTGTGAAAATATGGAATTCAACATAAAAAGAGATTTGATTTGATTGAAGAGGTTTTGTACTCAATTCTGGGAAGAACGGTGTCTTGGACTAAAATTGTAGCCTTTGACTGAGGTGAAATGCCCAGACATTGACTAGTGGCTGAAATATTGTCGATGATTTATTCTGTGTATTCTGTGCATAATTATATTGTTGTTTGTCATATGACTTTGCATTTTGGACTTTACATGCTTTTGCTGCTTGATATTACAAAAGGTGTCAAAAAGGAGACTGCACAGCTAGCCAGATTTAAGATATTATTTTTAAGGGCAAAAGACCCCCATGTAATTTGGCCTTTGTGCGGTTGACCCTCATGTATTTATTGACAAATAGAATAATATAAACATATGTGAAGGAAGAACTCGGGCATATAATGATAATCTTGAATTAATGAATTTGACTGTACTGACCGGCGGAAAATGATTCATGTACCTGATCCCAGGTGGTTGGGGATAAGGCTGAGTTGAGTTGAATTGAATTGTATGTTTAACGAACAAAACTGGTGAGTTTTGGCCTATAATCTTGAGATATGTGTCCCTAAAAAGGGATTGCTGAGATATGCACCGAACAGTAAGAGAATGCTTGATTACGACTTGGAAAACTGTTGGTCATTTTTGAAACCTAAAGTGACTGATATTCAAAAAGTTAGAAGTCAATGACAAAAGACAATCATCTATTGGTAGGGAAGAGACTGGTTTTATATTAATACAAAAACAGAAAAAAGTAAAGTAAAAGAATAGATGAGCAATTATGTTGACATGTGCGATCATACTATAGTGAGAACTTACGCTTCATGTTTAACCCCCAGTATAGTATTCCTCTAAGTAAAAAAAAAAGCTCAACAATTAGAGTCTTTATTTAATATTGGTTGGCTTGGGAAGGAAATAAACAAGCTTTAAGTGCACTATATATATATATAAATATATATATATATGAAAGTGATCAGGTACAAACCACAAATATCGTACAAACGTACGAACCTGTTGTATCTTAGTACTTTTTTTGTTGTATATTAATTGTTTTTGTTGTATCTTAGTAAGATTCCGTTGTATCTTATTACATTTTTATTGTATTTTCGCATCTTAGTTAGTTTGTTCTATATTTAAGAACATGTTGTATCTTAGTTGATTTTCTTACTAAATATCTTGCGTTGGATCTTTATTTTACAAAATACAACATATAATTAACATACAACAAAAATGTACTAAGATACAACGGGTTCGCACGGTTTGTATGAAAAAGTGGTTTGTAAAGGAATAATCCCATATATATATATATATATACTAGGGTAAGCCCGTGCCCGAGGGCACGTGGCATTATTAATTTTTAATTAAAATAAAATTTAATATAATATACATTAATTATTTTAATTAATATATATTAATTATTTTAATTCACAATTAAATATGATTAACTAAATTTTGATATAGA
>JAOWAN010000014.1:5303517-5316388 GCA_028566635.1 Lobelia cardinalis
TTTTTTCTTTATAGTTTTTTCTTGATTAATATTCATAATTTTTATATATTTTTGCGCCGTGTCCGAGCACCGTGTCCTCGGACACGGGCATTTACTAGTACTAATACAAAAGATATCAAGTAACAAGAAATTAGCATACATGAGCAACTTAATAAACAAAGTAAACACTGAATCTACAAAAATGTATCTCTTGATTCAAGCGGAAGAAAATGGCCTATTGCACAGCCCACCAGGCACATGAATGCAAAGATTCATATACAAGCCTAGGATATTATACAAACAAAAAACAAGCTTTAACTGCTAGTCCATCTCTAATCATACATATGAAAATGGCCACGACAACTACTAAACCCCAAAAATGACGAAAAGTAGGCATGGTGAGAGCATCATGGCGTACCCAGTAAAGTTCATGAACTCTTTATGTCTATTTCTCCCCAGTTAAAAGTGATTTAACTATTGCATCGCTCATTCCAGGAACAACAGGGAACAAGTGGCCAGCTCCTGGTATCTCATGATAATGAATCCACGGAAGTCGTTGGGCAATGTAACGTTGGAGTGCTACAGGCACAAAACCATCCTCATCACCATGCCAAATGTGGACCGAGCCTTCATTGTTCGGGAATGGGTTTTCCAGTTCCATGGGATCAAATCCCCAGGTCCCGAAGGCCATCAGCAAGTCACGGTGAATAGACTCGTATACTCCTTGCTGTGAGGAGTGTCCCTTAAGGATCCAAAAGAAAAGTAGCATAAGAATAGCACAGATCATAAAGAAAAAGGCATTCCTACACTAAGTTATTTGTGGCATGGCGTCTCTTATTTTGAGGACACTCTAATGTGTGCTTTGATATAAGATCATTGGTTGGACTTGGAGACAATTCTAACAGAGAAATAAATAAAACTGTCATCCCAGTATCCCACTCCTCGGCAGGAGTCTCTTTTCTGAAAGTCACAGATAGTTTATCAACACAAACAATACATTATTGCCCTGGTAGATGGCTATTATTATATAGTGTTCTATTAGCATCATAATTTTTTTTTATCAATGAAGGACTTAAAAGTTGGATTCCTTATTCTTTATAGGATTCTCTCTAAAGGGACTGTAAAAAAAGTTAAAAGGGACATCTTCAAAATGGGATGGAGACAAAGGAGAGAAACAAGAACCTGAATAACAACAATTCGTTTAATGGATATTCCTATTATGCACAAGCTGCATATAGCGATGCCTATTTGTATAAGGGAAAACTTGACCAAAAGATGAGTTGAATAAATACCTGATAAGGATTTGCAGGCATCTTCTGGATGATTTCAATGTCTTGAGAAGAAAGAAGGGCAGGGTTACGAGCTATAACACTAGAAGAAGGAAACCACGTCTGGGTGTTCCACCAGTAAGTAAGCCATGGAAGGTAATGAGCAACACGATAAGTCCATATGTCACGCGGAAACTGCTGGTTGAAAACTTCTGTAGATAAGTTGGCAGGAAAACCAGGCCACCAGAAATTAACGAGTGGAGCTAACAGTGTTGCTCCTGCCACCCTATTTGCATCATAGGCATTCGTTACAGATCAATTGAACTAACATGGATGTTATTAATCAAAGGAAGTGCTTCAAAAGAAACATAAAAGGAAAATGACCTATCTGGCTAGCATACTTTCATGTTTTTACAAGAGCAAAATTTTTATACAAACAATGTAAAATATTTTCAGACATAAGAATTCACACAGTATGAAGAGAATTTTTTTTTTTTGCAGAAAATAAAGGGGGATTTGTTTTACAAATGCACACGTATTGTCATTTGTTTAGTAGACAGCAATTTTAATTGTTGATATAATGTGCATTTTGTAGGAATCAAGAGACATGAAGGAATGTGGCCTCTGTGATGACCTAGCTTTGAACCGTATTGGATGACGGAAAAGAATCCATGAAGCCAACCCCAAATGATTTGAACCAAGGCAGAGTTGAGTTGAGTTGAGTTGAGTTGTTATTTCAAGATCTGTCATTGGTTGATATAAAACTTCCATTTTAAAGAACTATATACATGAATTTTTTTACTCAAAAATAAGTTGTACCACCAATTATTTTTTGACACAAATCAACTGACTTTTCAAATAATGTCCTGTGTAGACTACTAATTTACACTATTAATGGACCCAAAAAAAACTTTTTGAGTACAAATACCTGAACATACTATGTTTTGGCATATTGGCAGACATACTTCGGGTTAAATTTTCAAATTTCCCTAAAACCCTAAGGGCGTCAGTCTCCAGTACTGAAAATTTTGCCCAGTATGTGCAATATTTGCATTTTAAGACGTACAGATTAGCATTTCCAGTTGAGGAGATAGATGGCATTACCGCATTCCTTAGCATGTATGGGAGGAAGTTCAAACACCAAATTCAGATTACTCTTACTATGACTACAAATCTGCCTAAAAAATAAAAAAGCACTAGTCGAATAGCTAACTACTCCCACACACAAACAAGACAGGATAAAAATCTACAAGCCTACAACTATTTTGCATGCAAGCTATCACTGTCCCTCTTTTCATTTGTGAAAGAAATTGAACGCACCTGTGAGGAATGTACTTGAGACAGGACCAAACAACTTGTGCACCCATGGAAAACCCAACTATATGGAATTTCGATCCAAGTTCTAACTTATCAGCAAGCTCCTCTATGTCCAAGGCCAAACTCTTTTCTGTCCGATTAGGATCAGGATCGCTCTCTCCATAGCCAGCTCGGTCAAATGAAACAATGTACACTCCCAAACCCTCAATAACGTCCTGTAAAAATGAGCCATAATTCAAGGAACTCTGACTATAAAACTAATAGAGTTGCAGTCTTGCCGGGGAAAATAAGAAAAGTAACTAAAAGGATAAAAAGCATGGAAAAGTTCAGTACCGGAGATGCTCCGGCAATTAAGACGTCATGTCTGCTATTGTCAAAACCATGGACATATACAATTTTATATTTGGCTGCATCTTTCGGAACACCAAAATCTTTGTAAGCCAAATGTCTTCCATCATTAAGTTTGATTCTGGATGCTGTAACAGGAGGGCCATCTGGAGACCCACATGTCTTTGGTGGGGGTGGACGACTTACCTGATAAGCCCATGCCACCAATCCAATAAAGGAGACCACTAGTAATGTCTTAACCATTCCTGAAATATTCAGCATAACACGTCCTATTAAAATCATAAACACGGCAACAGATGATTCACATAGTTGTAACAAGTATTACAATGGAGCTAGTTAGAGAAAGAGACGATTTTCTAAGCATTAAAAAAAAAATTGAACGTGTCTGAAATCCTTACTCGTTACCTTCAACTTTTACAAATCATAATTATGAGTTATGAAGTGCAATCAAGGGTGAATGAATTTTTTTGAAGTAAACATGCAATTGCTGGTCAAAAAACAAAGTAAATATGCAACTCTTGGTAACAAGAGAAGATGCATATATCCGCATGGAGATTACTTTTAGTGTTAGATTTGATAATCAATCACCCTTTGAACAAAAATCAGATCACGAACTGAGATTATGCGTCATATAAGCTAGCAAATGGTGGGACAGTGCACTAGATGGTGAGACATGAGATAAGTGCACATAACTCAAGTAAAGTCCACTAAACAAACTCCATGAGACTTAAAACTGTAGTTTTCCAACTACACCCAAGAATTTTTCCTGGCATATGAATCAGAAGTCAAACATCAATCAGGAAGGAATCAAAGATTCTTACAGGGCTTCTTTTCAAACACTATGCCTCAGGTTGAAGGACCCATTGATAAACCCCCTTACTATTTTACAACTTCCTACCTTCAAAAGAGCCGTAGTTAATACATGGTGGAACTGCACTAGATGGTCCACTGAACAAACTCCAGGAGACTTAAAAAATTGTAGCATCCCAACTAGAACAACCTAGAATCTTTCTTGAAGTATGATTCAGAAGTAAAGCATCAATCAGGAATGAATCAAAGATTCTTATAAGGTCCTCCTCAAACTGTATGACTCAGGTTGAAGGACCCAAAATGATTAGACTTCTTACTCTTTCACAACTCCTACCATTAAAAGAGCCATAGTTTGACCATTCCAAATGAGGTTCTAAGGAATACCAACAATATAACTTTCCTAAATTACACAAAAACAACAGGCAATTCAATTCATCACTCTCCTTCAAAATCATACCCAAATACAGAATAAACTAAAGTAACAATCTCAAGTGTAACATTGTGAACAATCAGAAGGAAATTTCAAATCTTTTCACCCACCTGACGGAAAGGTGGAGGAAGAACGCTGCTTGTGTTTTCTGGTATGGGATCTAGCTGATGCAGCTGAGATTTTCCTATTTACCCCTATCGCCATTTTCTTCCTATTTATCCCAAAACTGCGAAACCAAAAAAGCTAAACAGTAAAGCCACCAAGAACGACCAATTCAAATTCTAGATTGAAAGAAGGCAGGGTGAAAAGTACTGAAAGAAGATCTGGGAAGAATCCCAGCCTAGGTGACGGCTCAGATCGAGTTGAGTTTGTGCTGGCCTACAGCAAAGTCAGCAATGGCACTCTATGGAGGACATGTGAATTGCATTTGGTCATTCGCGCCCCCTGAACAATTTACTTTCTTGTAGTTGCTACTTTAACATTTACTAACTCTCTTTGGCCCAACGTTAACGTTTAACACAGGCGTACCTCTTTGTTACTGTTAGTGCCATGGCTAGGGGTGATTTTTTGTTTATCAATTGTCCTATCATACCGATTATCTTATTTTATTTTATCGAAAAATTGTTTTAAAAAAATTATCAAAAAATTGTTTTATCAAATCATACCAATTTTATTTGATAGGTAATAATATTGAATATCATTATCACGACAATACAATTATCGTATCGATCAGAGAATATTTTAATATTTTTAGTGTATTACATAAATAACATACATTACGATTGCAATATACTTACATGTTCATTCTTACGTGACATCCTTGCTTAACTTTTAGATTCCAAGTTCTATTATTTTCCATTTTGTTCATTTTTTAGTGTCTTTTAAAGGTCGTGTGTTTTGTCTTTAAATGGCAAAAACTAATTACTGGAACAAATTAGAGCAATTAACTTAAAATACAATCCGTGTCTACAATTGGTGGAGAAAGATATGATGTGCATATATATGTACGTCTGGATGTATATACAAGATATATTTTGAATCATGAAGGTAGTGCATTATAGGCAATTCTCTTTGACAGGTTTGCTGCATTTTCATGGACTTTTCTTTGAAAAAATGTTTCGTTGCCATATTTGTTATTTTCATTGAATTTAGCCCAATTTTTGTAGAAAATGTTTTTTTTTTTTTAACTTATCGTGAAAGTGGTAATTATCATTATTCTACCGTATCGTAACGAAAATTTGATATATCAATTAATAATAATACCAAAATGTTGATAGGATAGTACTGGTATAAAATTTTGTATTTTCGATAGTTTGATAATGAAAATGATAATGAAATTTTGATACAATTATCATTCCGAAACTACTCATACTCATGGCCCCCCTATATCTCACTCGTTACAAATCAAAATTTATTTTTCATTATAAATATTTTATTTGAAGAGTTATATTCTCCTTTATAATTATAATATTGGATTAAAATCATTTTAATCCCTAATTTTTTGCGAGCTTGCAAAATGAGTTCTTCGATTCTAAAAAATACATATATATATATAAGGCTTTAATATTTCATTTTTATTGTAAAAAGGTCATTTTGACAGAATTTAAGTTCTCGACTTTGGAAGTTATTGTATATTAGACCCTCAAAATTTTACTACTTTCGTTAGTATTTAACAGACTCTGTCAAAAAAGACTCTTTTGTAATATAAATAAAATATTAGAGTTTAATATGTAATTTCTGGAACGACAGCCCATTTTGCGAGCTAATGAAAAGTAATTACCCTATAATATTTGATTATAGAAACATTTTTAGAAAACAAAATTTCGTTACGATAACATTGCGAAAAAAACGTTTCCTATGGGAAAAATTTTGTACATGTTACAAAAAAAATTAACTTCCTCTTTCTTTTTTCTTTCCCGTGTAAAAACACGATGGGCACTGATAAAATACGGCAAAATGATCATGCTTCGTTTGGATCATATATAGTCAAGGGTTGTTGGTTTTCAAGAAAGTAAAAGCACGGTGCGCACCGATAAAGTTTTGACTTTTGACGCTGTGAGTCTTGTTGACCTTCATGAATAAAATTGAAATTCTATTAACCCTTAACTATGATCTAAGAGACTAGGATCACCTTCAAGAAGGTCATATTTACTTGGGCCAAAAAACATTCCACTAATTTTTGGCAGGCTGTTTTTACTGGAGTAGTTACTTTTAGTTAGGACATCATTTTATATATAAAAGATAAAATCCTTCAATATATTTCTGAATATGTTTTGTTCAACCAATAAAACCAAAAATAAAATAATTGATCTTCCTTTCTTTTCTTACTGTAATCATCCTTTTCTACTCCCTTGTGATTCATACATACAAACCCTCAATGGAGAAATAATGAACACACAACATGCATCTTCAAATCCTTTCCTACAATTTCTTTCATCATCACTTGGGATATCAAGCTTCCATTTTCTCATGTACCAATCCAAAAGCACCCAACCAAGAGAAGCCAGGATATTGATGATTAGTCTTCACCGGCCGGTTCGCTAAAAAAGCAACACCACGTGACCCCGACGTCGTCGACCATGGCATTAATGCATGATCATCCCCTGATTTCGACACCATAGGAATCGCGCAAGAAACGTCCGCGATGGGCAACAAGCAGTTTGCTAGAAGGGTACTGTTGTTAGTGGTTGCTAAAACATAGCTTTCCCAGTAGTATTGAGGGGGAGGAAATTTGTTGGCAACCTCTAGGTTGATCTCAAAAAGCTCTTCTTCTTCTTCCTCCTCTTCATGTCTTTCTTCTTCCATGCCAGATAGATATTTCAGCTGGGAACCTAGAAATTCTTCAGAACTTCTATTAGATATAGCCATGAGGTAATATTTAATGTAGCTAGCTAGAGAAAACAAAAATAGTGTGCGAGTGTGTGTGTGTGTGTGTGTGTGTGTGTGTAAGCATGTGTGTACATGTTTTTATATGTATGTTTTTGGAGGAGTTGTGGGGCTGTTTGGGAAGGTAGGTTGGTAGATATCTATTCAACAAATCTACAACAATCAAAGAAGAAAATTTTGAGGGTTCGTTGTTGAATGGTTAGAGCAGCTCCGTTTCGTGCTGATGACACTTCATTTGTACATGTTTGGGAACCAAGAAAATAATCTCAAGAAAATATATCTAGGTTAAGTCCATTTTACATATATCAAGGGTCCAAAAAGGAGTGTACAAGTCTTCATCAATTTTCTCCTTCAGGATTCGATTAATCCAGTAGTATTTTCAATGTGATTTTTAGGTTCTTAAATTATTCGTGGTTCTCATTTGAACAACTTCCTATATATATATATAATATGAATATATGTGCAGGGAGGTATTCATCTGCGAACCACCTCTTAATTGAGAAATTACGAACCATTGTGAACCATAAAATTTCATGGTTTACAGTTAAATTTTTTATAATTTACGATTATAAATTTTATAGTTCACATATTTTGATATGGTATACTTTATGGTTCACGGCTATCAATTTCAATTTCAAGGTTCACATTATTTCTCCAAATCTGAATTTAATATGCCATTAACGCACTGGTCGACAGAACACCGCACTGAGGATTTCTGAAATAGAATGAGTGACCCAAGCATACATCCCCTCCAGCGAAAGGTACAATATAAATTACTACAAAACTCGCAGTTAATCTTTCGGCAAATTGATTAATTTTATGCGGAGTGAAAAACATCAAAATAATAGTAGTAGCAGCAGCAGCAGAAATTGTTCCACCTAAACCAGGCATCAAACAAGGTCAAGGAAAAGTAGAGCTAACTACCTCAACAGATCGAACACCTCATGATATGAGTACAGAAACCAACCAAAGTCAAAACCATGATCAAACCTCACAGATTTAGATCCAACAGTTTGACTTTGAAAATTAATTTCATTGCTTTTGTTGTTGCCAAATCAACAACCCAATGTAGTACGTACGTACGTAGGAATCAGCCATTCAATACTGAAAAAAATCCCTAGCTTTCTTTTCGCTGTTACTAATTAAGCCCCCAAACCCACGTACCTAAAATAGTGAAACCGGATGGTTCATTGAAAGAATCAGAAAAAGAAATGCAGATAACAGCAAGCAGCAAACCAGATTAATTACCAAATACGTCAATTGAGCCTACTTCTTGTTGTTAGAGCGTGGCGGCAAAGTTCAGGCGCAAATTATATATCGTGTGTTTAGGCATACCTAGCAAGGTATGCCCATTTTTTTACAAAATGTATATAAGGTTTATGAATTATGTACATAATATGAATATGAAATGTACATAATAATTATAAATATGATAATCAAATAACTTATGTGCATTTCATATTCACGTTGTGTACATAATTCATAAAAATTGTGTATATTTGTGAAGAAAAAAGAGGCATACCACACGATATACCAACAGAAGTTCCGGGGGAGGGAGCGTTTACATTTCTAGTATAATAAAAGGGAGACTAAAGATTATCATACGTGACACAAATGAGGCATAAAATATATAAAATAAATTAAGAGAGAGACAAATGTGTTGTTTGTTTACACTTATTTAACGTTTTAAAGGGAGTTATATCTGATTCAATTAGACAATTTAGAATTCAGACTATTTGGTAAAAAAAAATTTCAGATCTGAATACAAATTAATTCGTCTTGTCAAATCAGATTTAAAATCAAGATTGAATGGTTAAGACCCAACTCTGAAACTCTTTTAGGACTTTTCTATCCTTTTACTTTTGTTATTATATTTTCTCTTTTTTTATTGTATGAATTTATTCTTGTATTTTTACTTTTAATTCTAAATTCTTTTTTTACTATAAGTTCTTTTTATTCTAGAACTTTTTGTTATAACTTTTTAAAAATTTGATAAGAATTTAAAATTTATCAATAAAATAAATGTAAGAGCATGCTTATTTTAAAGATGATTAGTAATTTATTAAATAATCATACAAAAAATAATTTTTAAAGGATTAAATAATTATTTGGTCCTTAAACTATCACTTAACTATGCGTTTGGTCCTAAAAATTTTTTTTCTTTATGTTTGATCCTTAAACTTTGAATACGATTTACGAATAGTCCTTTTTTCAAAAATTTAATGTGAAACTTAGTAAAATTTTCATTATACCCTCAATATTTCGTTAAACTAACATCATAATTAACTTTAAGGGACTTTTGTGCTAACTTTAAAAACTTATAAATTTAATTAGTATTTCAAACTTTAAAGAATGAAAAGGATTAAAAAAATCTAAATAATAAAATTAACGATATATTCCAGCTTAAAAAATTATTTTCTTAATTTATACTATATAATTATATATATTAGAAAAATAAATTTTATATATGTACTTTTTAATATTAAATTTTAGTTATATATTTATATATTTTTAAAATTTTATATCTTTATATATTTTATCAATTTTATAAATTTTAATATTTATGTATTTTTGATTTTTTTTAGTATTAAATAATTATTATTAAATATTTGAAAATCTCAAAATTAAGTATGATATTATTCTACCGAAATAATGAGAGTAGGGATTTTATTAAGTTTGAACTAAAAAAATAAAAAAATGATTATTCATAAAGTGTATCTGAAGTTTAAGGAACAAACATAAAATTAAAAAATAGTTCAATGATTAAATAATTATTTAATTCTTTTTAAAATTTAAAACATAGTAAATATATACTAAATAATAGTCTCAATAATAAATTAGATTAAAATTAAAAATAAAGGTAAATCATGTAACTATATAGAAATAATAAATTAAATTAATAATAAATTTATTATGAATATTAAATATATTATAATTTTTATTTACCTTATAATCATTCTATTCAAAATGATAATATGCTTATATCGCTATTTAATATTTATAAACAACAATTTTTATCAGAGGGTTAAAATAGAAAAAAGACAGTATTAAGACGATTCATTCAGTTTAGTAACTGAAGGTACCAAAAAGTGTTGGCGACCTAGCGAGCTCTGAGAGAGCTCAAGAGTCAGGTAATAGCCATCAGAAGACAAGTACTTAGCCAGATATGGAGGGGACATCTCCTTGGCAAGCGACCTCTCTTGAGATCTCGCAGAGAGGTCGACCTCTATTACTTCACTTCGTGAGAAAAGGGAAGGTGATCCTCCCTGACGCGACCTATATGAGACCTCGCATAAAGACGATGCCTCATGCGAGATTACTCCACTCCTCGCCTTAAGCTTAGCTCTAGGCGACCAGTTGTACTTCTGCGAGCAATCTAGCTCAGGGAGTCCGTATTCAATATGGAGAAGGTCTTCATTAATGAAGGAATATCTCATAGAAGATCATTTCCATACATGACTCTGATTTACTTGCCTAAAGAGGCGTGGATTAGGATTCTGGCTTTCATTGGACTCTGAGGGAGCAAGAGGCGGCCAGAACTCCTTTACCTTCAAGGATTCAGCATCCTCAACACCTATAAATAAGGCCTTACACCTGTAGGTAAAGGTACATATTCTTTTAGCCCTCAAAACCTCCAGTGAATTCTCTTGGTTCTCAGTGAACTTGAGTCTTACTCTCACGCTGGAGCTGTTTTGGTAGGAAAATCCTCTACCCATTAGTGACGGTGTTTGTCTTGCAGGTCCTATTGCTGCCCAGATCAACAGCCTTTCAACCATCGCAGTGCTCAGCGAAGATCACAGGAAAAACCATGCATCATCAGTAACCAAACAATTTTACTGATTTAGCTTTCAGATACTGCCTCTTAATTCTTCAGACACATTCAGACTTGTTTTTAGACTTCAGCATTAAGCACTTAAAATAAACAAACAGCACCTAAGGGTGCATTTGGATGCTCGATATATATATATATATATTGTTTTGTATTTTATGTTTATTTTGTGTAATATTTGATTTTATAAAAAAAGATTCAAATTTTGACCTTATGCTAACAAGGAACTACGAAAATGCCACAATGACTTATTTGGTTTGGTTCGGTTTCACTTGTTTTAATTCACCATCAATTCATTTTTGATTATTCAAATTTGAATGGTGTTGTCATTTGCATACTTCATTTTTGATAAGCTTACACATATTTTTCTACTTTTCAACAAGGGACAAATTCACAAATGATTTCTAAACTTTTCGCCATTTAATCGATAGTCTCTGATCATTGGACTTGGCAGAATATGAACATGAATGATCGCTGCAGTTAAATGGGTGTCAATTTAACCGTTAAGTCCCATGTGCATCTCATGTGACCATTTTACTTGGGGGCAAAATTGGAAAGATAAAGAAAAAATAACATCTTTTATTAATTTCCTCTCCTTCTCCTTCCTCACAATTAATGATCACACCAAAACTGGGCACATAATGATCCAAAGAAATTTGGCCAATAGGAACAAAAAAGATTGTGATCAGCGGAGGATCAAGAATTTTGGGTTCTTTATTTTCTGGCTCAAGAATTGTTGTATTCCCGATTCATCTCTGTGTTTAACCAAATGAAACATATATAGAAGGGGTCTGGGTCTCTCTGGGCAAAGTGAAAAACTAGGGATGAAAATTCAGAGGAAATAAACCAAATAACATATAGATGATTTTTAGCTCAAGCCATGTCAATACTTGTGCACCTAAGAGGGACGAGCTCCTAGAAATAGAGAGTAGTTCAAGTGCGGCTGCCGCCTGAGCAACGGCTGCTATGCCACCCGGAGTCACCTGCATATGCCCGATTTGGTGAGCCAAGAGAGTAGTGTATTAGCCGCGGGCCTGCGGCAGTAGTTCTCAAACTCCTTTCATTATTATTGGTATTTAAAGTCCTTTTACAAAGGAAAATAACTGAAAAGAGTTGTTGTATTTAGGAGTGTGTATTTTATATTTTTTAATTCTAAAAAAGTGTGAACATATAACTTTTATTGATGAGGATATTATAATATTTATATTTAGGATATTTTTTTAAAAATAAAAAGGAGTGTAAACTAATAAAAATAAAGTATTCAAATAATAGCACACAAAAAAACTTGATCGTTAATTTGTTTTTATTTTTTCTAGTATAAACAAAATGAACCACACGAAGAACTGGAGCTCGCTGATTTTGAAGATCAGTCATGGCTTCATTTTAATCATCTTCCTCCTAGGCGGATTTTCATACATGACTTAATCATAAGGGCAGGAGGCAAGGGAGTCGGAAGTCAATGAATATCTCTGCTTCCACCAAATCCCTCACTCGTGGTCTTCCTCTGAGTCAACATCTTCACTGTCGGTAATTCATCGTTCATCATCAGTGATAATTTTTTCTTTTGTTTTTTGAGTCTTTCCCTCGATCTTCATCTCCTCGGTGAATCTATTGCATTTTTTCTCTCTCTTTTCTCTTAATCCTAGCGTTGGTGAAATAGTCGATTTGAACTGAGTTTGTTTTGCTCTTTGCTCGAGAAAGAATATAAAAGGAAATTTGGGGAGAGGAAGAGGCTCGGAATGGCTCACCCATCACGGCTCACCATGGCTTTCGGCTCTGATCAGAGACACTAACAGAGATGTGTGTGAGAGAGAGAAGCTTACTGATTGAGGAGAGAGTAGCTTACCGGGGAATGTTGGAAAATTGGTTTACACCCACTTTGAGAAATGGGTGTTACACCAACTTTGAGCCATTTTAATAGTGGGTCCCACTACTCCGATAGAGTGGGTCCGAGCTAATACGTGTACTCTAATGTGGGGGCTACTACGTGGAAGGTCAAACGGC
>JAOWAN010000014.1:5316488-5336404 GCA_028566635.1 Lobelia cardinalis
CAAAGTGTAAGGTAGTTTATATACCTTTGTGTTGGTTCTAAGGGCATGCCCTTAGGGGCATCCAAGTTTTGTAGAGGAGGAAGACCTAAAGACTTCTATTCTCACGCGCGCGCCGTGCTTGGCTCGTGGGTTAATCTTTTTAACCAACCAACCTCAGTTAGTAAACTAACGAATTCCGTTAACTTACTAACAGATCTGCTCATCCAGTTAGGGTTAGTAACTGGAGTCCGGCCCAGATTTGGAATCCAAACCCTAGAAGAATTCTTAGGGTTATATATATATATAGCAGATCAGAGAGGAGTCCTAGGTCATCCTTGAGCCGTCCTCTCCCTCACAGACAGAAAAACGT
Source organism: Lobelia cardinalis (assembly GCA_028566635.1). Taxonomy (NCBI): domain Eukaryota; kingdom Viridiplantae; phylum Streptophyta; class Magnoliopsida; order Asterales; family Campanulaceae; genus Lobelia; species Lobelia cardinalis. Next base: position 5,316,838 of record JAOWAN010000014.1, read on the forward strand.
TTTCTCTCCTCCCTCCTCCCTGCAGTTTTCTGTGCTACAGAAATCAGTCCCGTTTCATTGTTCGAGCACTGTCGGTACGTGCTTCATCGATCGTGTAATCGAAGGAGTCCTGGGAGGCGTATTGTTCAATTGAAATTCGAAGGCACCGGAGGGCAATTTCGCTTTAAGGAAATCGTGAGATCCTTCGTTCGTTTAATCTGCGTTCGTAAGCCGAAGTACTGTTTAACAGTATTTAATTCATTGCTTTCTCAATTCAGTTATATTATTATAATATAATATGTCAAAAACTCCGTTAATGAATATGCCCTTAGACATGTAAGACATTACTCGATTCGTCTCGAAACAAGTCTTAAAACTGTGATCATTTCTTTGAAAAAAAATATGATTCATGATGAATAATAATTACACCTAATTTTAATATTTATGAGGAGTAGGCTACAGAGGGAAGAATGATCAAAATACAAACTAATATTAATCCCACGTAAGATCCTAATTAATTTAACTTACCCCGTTCACTTATTACAAGCGTGTACATGTATCCCATCTTCTAATTTCTTAGAACTAGTTTGGCATTGCCTGGGGAGGTTAAAAAATTACTTTTGGAGTGTGCAATCATTTTTGTCTGTGTTTGATAGTTAAAAGTTTTGCTGATTTAAGAGGTTAAAAAGTGAAAAAGTAGGTGCGCTTGGACGTGGAGTTTTTTTAATATGTTTTGTTTTTGTTTGTATTTTGTGTTTTGTTTTGGTTTTGTAGGAATTTTACAATTTTGCCCTTTAAATTTTAAAAAATTACATGATAGTGATGGAGAGAAAGAGAGAGAGAAGGTGATAGTTGTGATTTGATGTGATGTTTGATAGAATATAAAGGTGATATAGGGGTATGTAAAAATAATAGGAAAAGAGAGAAAACTTGTGTTTAAAAAACTCCACGGATGAACACACCCTACGTTTTGACAGAAATTGTACAGAAACTGTTGTAAACCTGTTTTTTCATAGGTAATTTTAACTTGCTTATATTTATTGATTTATCATCAATAATCTTCGCTATTCATGTATAATGATTATGTTGCTTATTTACATGAAGAGTAAATTTTACATTTCCTTTTCATAATCTGTTTTGACATATAGTAGCCAAAATTCTAAAAACTCACATTTATCAAAATCTTTTTTCAAAAATTATTTTTACATAATTGTTTCTTCAAAACATTTATCCAAACTAGCATTATGTACATTGTTATTTGAGTTCGAGCATTTTCAAGTTCAAATATGATCTTTTCACTAATCATATTCATTGAGCGAGTTGCATATTATTCATGTTTAGTTCATTTTAAAAAATTAAAAAGTCAACATATTTGTTTTAGTGCCAATTTTTTGTTCTTTTACACTGCAAAATTGATAATCAAGTGCACTTGCTTCGGAAATTTTCTGCAAGAATTTCCTACTATAGAAGTGATTGCGCACGATTAGAGTTTTCACTAACACACAAGGTGAAGGAAGAAAAATTTATTCAATAAAAGATAAGTTAATTTTTGTAATTACCATGAGGGCTTGTGTTATAGCGAGAATGACTATTTATAAATTACACAAGTGTTAAATATAGTACACAAAATTTTATGATAAAAATAATTTTTATATAAAGGTCTTTTATATCCTTTTAAATAATAAATAATAAAATTATTATTAGTTGCATAAATTTTTATTATAATACACAATTATACAATTAAATATATAATTATAAATAAACTTAGTTTCTATAATCCATGTTCTTTGATATGGGCGTCTCGGGTGAAGAGTATGCCTTCGCAATTCTTCTGATTTGTCTAGATTAAAGCTTTTAGTGCAGTCTCCGAATTAGTTAAATTAAATTCGAAAATATTAAAATAAATAACAAAAAATCGTCTAACTATTAAAAACGGTTATTTTATGTTACTCCCTCTATTTTATTTTATTTGTTCTAAAAGCGACATAAAATTTTTATAATATATTAATATCAAAGACAATTAAATCGAAATGAAGAAAATATAAAATAATTTAGATTTAAATAAAGGACAATTTTAGAATTTATTTTAAGGGCAACAGAATCCAGGTTGGATTGATGTCAAGTACAAAAGATAAGACTGGTTAGTAGAAATTATATGGAGCACCTAAGGAGCATCCGAGACACAATATTCATTTAAATACGTTATTTGTTTATTTTTTATAATTAAATATTTATTTTACTTTTCTTACTGTTATTGTTGATTTTCAATAATAATGATTACAATGAATATTTAATTTTAAAAAATAAATAAATAATATTATAAAATGAATATTTTATCTTAGGTGCTCTTAGCAAGGAGCACATGGATGCTGCATATACCCTCTTTATAAGGCAAGATCAATCGATATGTATTATGGATTATAATTATTTCCGAAAGATAAAAAAAAAAATCCACGCTGGATCGCCCCCGCTTCATTACGGTTGGACGGAGAGTGGACTTGGACGAATCTAATTCCAATCCAAACACAATCTACCACACTACTTCCGACATTCCCGATTCCTCGGCGGCACCGGATCTGAAACATCTATCGCCGCCGCCGTGTCGGCAATTGCATTAGTTATGGAGCCTGAAGCAGAACAAGTGGACATGGCCGTGTCGAAATCTACGGCGGTACTAGCATGTGCGGCCATGACATTCTTGTACGTAGCCATTCTTTACGCTCCCACACTGATACTCCGCCTCCCTTCCCCCGATTCCTTCAAGACCTACATGATCCGCCGTTTCATTTGCGCCGCCGTTTCCTCCTCCGTTTCCCTCATTTTCTGCGCCCTCATCCTCCCTGTAAGCTCGATACCCTTTTCCCTTCTAGTTCTGACTTGACAACTTGATTGATTTTTTGATCTCTAGATTTTTATAAAATGTTACTTCATTTTTACTGTTAAGTAGATAATTCCAATCAACATTTACCTTCGTACTTCCTCCCTCCCCAATTGAGTGTCCTGTTTTGAATTTTTCTTTGGTTCTAACTTAATTAAACTTTGATCAATTGTTTTTTAAAAGTTTGCTTAACTTTCCTATATAAACCTAGTGAAAGTACACTTACTAATGCTGTTCTTGTTATCAATAGATACATTCATTTGATGGAATTGTACAAAATGGGAAAGCGAAGGAATATACCGAGAGAATCCCAATTATTTGATGATACAGTTGTTAGACATCTCTCATTCAAACGTTGATTGAAAATCTTATTATTCCTATTCAGCTATTGTCAAGTGAAGTGATTAACTTATCCTGATTCCTAGGTGTTGGGTTCCTGTGGTATTTTGTGTTTTGAGAATATCTGGCTTATCTTAGCAAGGTTTTGATTGATTGGTGATTACATATGAAGTGGGTTTAAGAATCACATAGAAACTCTTCAACAGTTGTTCAAGTGTTAAAATCAAACATATTTTAAAGGATATATGGATAATAAAAGGAACTTGCTTTAGGAAGATTTTTGAGAGAGAGAGAGAGAGAGGCTCTTTAAGGAAGCATAATTAGATAGGCGACCCTCACCTAAGAACGATTTTAAGTGGGCAGTTTTGCATCAGGATCCGAGTTAGGGGCAGAAGTCCAGAACTGAGTGTACCGTAGGTTCACACCTCCAAACACGGTTAAAAGTTGTGTTGGGTCTCATTAATCTGCTTTTATACTCTATGGATTCTATTGGTGTATATCTCCATACCTTTGCATCTTCGATGATATGACTTTCTAGCTGAATAACTAACTCTTTTCCCCTTTTGACCTCGACTATGTAGATGAGAAGCGGGGACCTATCAAGCCTATTTGGTGCTTACGGGATCCGAATGGAACACACTGTAAGTGTTTAATTTCAATGAAAGTTGTTTTGGTCCCAATTCTGAGATGGATCATTTGTACTGCGTGAATGAACCATTACTCTGCGTCTTCATCAATATTATCCTTTCTTGATTTGCAGATTGAAAAGGTTGAGTGATTGCTAAATTAGCCTGCTGAAATGCAATTTTATGTATGAAACAGTGGGAAGCTGTTGTCCTTCCTCTTTCCCTGACTTCACTAATGTATGCTGGGTCATTGGTTCTCAAGTCTTTGTTACTCCTGGACTCGTGGTCTGGGAACTGGAATCATCACGGCAGTCTATCATTCAACTCTTTGAAAAATGGTCTTCAAGAAGTGATCTACAGCATGCATTCAGTTGCTTCCAATGTCTCTGCTTGGCGAATTTATTTTGTGGTCAGTATGCTTACAAGTTGTTACAAATTTTGAAGTTATTTGAATTCTTATAGTAACATGCTCGTCATCCAAGTAGAAAGCTTCAGTCTTGTTTTACTTGTTTAGTGTGACTATCATATAAGGTAACTGAATCTGCTTGCAAATGCTTTTTACTCATCGTAAGCTTGTGTATACAAATTGGCGCCCTAGAAACTTTGTACAAGCATGATATTTTTCTAATGAAGCACTTTTTATTTGAGTTATTTTACGTAAATCCACGTGCTATGGATAATGTTTCAACTAATTCGTAATGAAATAAGAAATGGTATGTTCGAACCAGAAGTTTCATATATGTCAATTTAGCTTTTCGTATTGCATAATAGCAGATGGCATAGTGATTTTTTGTGCTAGCAAAGGGCCACATAACTTATGCCATGATAGTTGGTCCCTATATAAGCAAAGGAAGAGATGCATTATATGGAATATTGCTCCATCTATGTTTTTCGGACAATCGGGAAGGAAAAGAATCACAGGGCTTTCGATGATGAGGAATGGCCTATAGATAGATTGAAGGCATCCCTTTTCCACAAACCTTTCATTTTTGGGGTACGGAGTCGATGCCAGATTCAGACACTTCTTTTATAGAGTATTTGAGCAGTATGGTTGTTGGTTATCCCCTTTTGATTGAGTATACGTCTAGTGTACACAGGCTGCTTCACCTGGTTTGGCGTTGTTTGTTAATTCTATATCTCTCAACTTCTTTAAAAAAAAAAGATGCAAGGGATTAACATGAAGAATATAGTAGGTCCGAGTGTCCCTCTTCTGTTGGATCTGATTTTCTTTCTTCTTTCTTTCTTCTTATTTTTTCCACTTTTACCACTTATCTAGTGGTGAATGGTTGTTTGCTGCTGACATTGTCATTATCAGTGACATGAAGAATGGAGTCTGTGATAAGCTAGAAAAGTGGGGAGGAGCTTTAGAAGTCAAAGAGCTAAAAGGCTAAAATAAAGTAGAAGCAAAAGAGAATATATGGTATTGTAACTTTAGCGGTAAGCGTATTGATGGAGATAAATTGGATTAGAAGGTCAAGAGGTATCACAAAGGATCGATTGTTGATCAGGATGGAGAGGTAGGGGATGATGTTAATCATAGAATGAAATCAGGCATGGGAAAATGGAAGAGTGCATTTGGAGTGTTATATGATCGATGTATATTTGTCAAGTTGAAACAAAAATGTTGTAGGACGACTATCAGACATGCGCTACTTTACGGAAGCGAGTGCTGGCTTACTAATAAATAACATGCTAAGAAACGAGCGCGGCTGAAATGCAATGTTAAGATGGATGTATCGTTAAACTAGAAAAGATACGGTAAAAGTCACTCCGATAGTGAAGAAAATGAGAGAGAATAGCTTAAGATGATTTGGGCACATACAAGTAGATACCTTAGTGCACCGGATACCAGGCGTGATGGTACGAGTCTTTATTGCGCTACGGTAGGGGAAGACCAAAGCTACATAGACATACTTAAGGAGAATGATATTAAGGAATGACCTTGCATAGGACCACATTTAATGGAGGAAAGTGATTCATATACCCACACGATTTATTGGGATAAAGGTTGATTCGAGTTGATTTGATTTGTTGTCGTTGTTGCTAGGATGGGCGCCCCCGCTCCTTGAGCTTAGAGTCCAGAGTGGGCACTCCTTTACAATATTGTAGTTGAAGGAGTGGCTAGATGTCTTAATAGCTAGAAGGTGTATTCTTTTTGCCGTGGTAGAATTTCAACTTGATCCAATCATTTCTATTCAACATGTGCCTGTCTTATTTTTATTAGTTCTCTCCGTATTGCAGATAGATTCAAGAGAAGACCTTTGCTTGATCAATGTTTGCCACTTTTTGCATAAAATGGTTAATGTTAATTTTTAATGAACAGTGTAAAACCATGATCAACGACACTAGGAGCAGAGGTCCATTGTGAAGCCATCATACTTCCTCTCAAATTGCTATGAAGTAAACCGGAGAGAACGAACTGATAAAATATTGTTCTCATTTTCGTAATCGATGCAGGCAGCCCCTCTTAATTGTAGTTCATGCCGCAGATAGTAGTCTCTTTTGGGGCAAGATGCATGTCATGTGGATATAACTAACAGACATGTGCACTCATCTTGACATGTCGTTATCAAAATGATTTTCTAGCCAAGCCCAAACCATTATGTGATCCTAAGATCTTGTTTACGTAAAGAATGAATTTGTATGAAGGATATAAAATGATTTTATTTTGCTTTTGTTCCTGTTTATTGGACCAATTCTAGGTTTCATGGTGAAAGGTTAACTTTGAGAATTTCTCTGTTGCATTAAAGCTTAATATTGAGCTCATTTAACAGGCACCTCTTACGGAAGAGTTGGTATTCAGAGCTTGTATGATACCTTTGCTTCTATGCGGAGGATTTAGAACATATACTGTAATACTTCTCTCTCCTGTTTGCTTCAGCTTAGGTAAGAAATAAGTATTCATTTTCATCATATTCAATTACTTTATTGTGTGAATGTGTGTCTATGTGTCTGTCAAGAGTCAATTTTTGATATTGGGGCTACAAGTGACACATACACTGACACTGAAAGATACAATCTGTCTTCCATAGCTTGTGTAACCATGTCAATGTTCCCATGATGTGTATTACCTGCTGGTGCTGAAATTTACAATATGCTCCCTCCATTCCATCCATAGAGTCTTGTTTGAATAGTCAAACTTTTAATTCTGTACTTTCTATCTTTTATTTCATTTGAATTGTGCTAAAATTATAATCCGTTTCCACAATTTGCAAGAAAAGTATCATATTTTGAATACAACAACAAAGCCTTGATCTCTATCCCTTGGGATCATATTTTGAGTAAGAAATAAAAAAAATTGATTTTTTTTTTTAACTTCTAATATTTGAAAATGGACTCTTAAAATGGAACATCCAAAAAGGGAATAGTGAACTCTTTGCTCGAACGAAGGGAGTAGCTGTGTCCTGCTAAAGCAGATGGAAATAGTTGACCCTATATCAATAAGTCGCAACTCACAGATTCAGTTAGTTTTGGAAAAGGATCATTCATCATCGTGAGTGTTACATTCTCTCTTTCGAATTATTAGTGACAATTGCATAGGCTACGTAACTATCTATCACTCTGTTGACAAGCCCTGGCTTCATGAGTATCCTTGCTCCATCAGAAATGGGCAAAGATTCGAACTGCAAGATTATGTATAATGAGTGTGTTTCTTTCCTCTCTTCGATAGTATGTTTCTTTGAATGATTCCATCATGAACTTTTAACATTACCCTGATCGCCGAAGAGGATCGGGTAAAGTAAATTTTGAATAATGTTTTATTCTTAACTTATGTGTGTGGATAGATCGGACTTGGGAAATCTATCTCTATTTCGAAATTCAAGCGATGTGTGGCACTGGACACAATAAAAAGCTATTCTCAATGAAAGTTTAGAAACCTAAATTCTCTTCAATGAAGGATGGTTTGCATTGAACATAATAAAATGCTATTATCCTCAACGAAGATTTAGTAACGTAAATTCGTTTCAATGAACGTTTAGAAACTGATTATCTTCATATCTACTATGTCTTGTTCCTGCTCTGCTCTGAAGGCTTAACTCGTTGCTTCCATTTTGGATAATGCAGATCAGACCTAGATCCAAAATTAATCCTTGTAATTTTCATGCAGCTCATTCAAACCACTTTTTGGAGTTCTACTCTCAGCGAAACTACAGCTTACTGAAAGCTTCTATGGTTGTAGGTAAGCGCTGCTTTTCGCTTTGCAGTAGAAAGAAGTAACAAAGGTATCTAAAATTCTAGATTTTCCTAGAGCAGCAAGAAATGCATATTTCCTCTTTACCGAATGATTTCTTTTTCGTGAGATTCTGCTGCATGATTTTGGAGATTTCTTGATGGATTCTCAGCTATGCAACATTGTATACCAGTTCTTACTTTATTATGTATTTTGTTTGTTAGGCTTTCAGCTTGGCTACACTGTAATCTTTGGGTCATATGCATCATTTCTCTTCATTCGAACAGGTGCGTGATGCTTGGAGAAGTATTAATTTATTTGCATGATTTGTTACCATTGCTTAATGACATCAGTATTTTCCAGTATTTTGATAAGGCATGATCGACGGCTTTGTCTGAGACAGGCCCCTTGCACCCCATCATGCTTGAGCAGATAACATATGCATTTTCATTCCTCATTACTGTAAAGGTGGCATTTGATTATAAGGTTCAAATAATGTACTCCCTCATCTCGTTTAGTTTGGCTGTCTCGAAATTTTTGGCCACTTTGCAAAGTCAATGATAATAAATGGCTAAGATCTTATTTTGGAACTTAGATATTTACATTGTCAATCAATCATTAATTACAAGTCAAATAATTAATTAAAGGGGTAGAAGAGGAAAACTAATTTACCTAGCATTGGAAGTTGATCGATTTAAGAAGATTAGTTTTCTTAAATGCAATTGTTGTGATTGATCTGTAGTCGAACGTTCTTCTGCTAGCATTTCTACTTCATTGCTCTCAAAATGTTGTGCATTTTGCTGCAAAATCTGAAGGTTTTTCTTCTTCTGAATCAAATTATTTTAAATCATATAGTGCTGTTTCCCTCACTAAGGCATCATCAATTTTGTTTTTACCTTCATTTTTTATTATTCAATTTTTTGGCAGATAGATTCTTCTATGCTTTTTTTACCTTCATTTTTGTATTCACATTCTTCATATGTTACCCGGACTCGGCAAAAAGAATCGGGTGCGGGTACGGATCCGAGGATCTCGTGCTTTAGTTTTCTAATTCTAAGGATACGGGGACACGGCAGGAAAGGATCCAAATTCCAGATACGGGTACGGGGATCCTTTAGGACATTTTTTTTTAATTTATGTATTATATTTGATATAATACAATTGCTGTACAGAACATGATATTATGAGATCTGTGAATATAAAATAGAAAGGAGATGTACGATCCTTACCTTCTTTGAAGCATCATTTTGTTACCCACCTATCGCCAACGACCCAACAGTAATCTTCATCAAACCTTCACTCTTGAATCTTGAGTCTTGAGATCTTTCTCGGTTCTTCTACTCCTAGGCTCCTCCAAAACAATACTCCGCTGCCTAAAGTCCCTAAACTGTATAAATTTTGCAAACTTGACAGTTGACGGTTGATGTTATATAATTAAGGAAAAGTTAGTATAACAATGAAAATTTATTACCTAAAAGACTAATCGATATCAAATAATTTAATAAGATATTAAGATTAAACTTTAAAATACTTGGATATTTATAAAATAAGTTTAAACCTTAAAGTACTTAGAATCCTAAATTTAGATACAGTACTGTGCATGCCCAAAATAAAAGTTGTTCTTTAATGAAGACAATCATCCATAGTCCCAAAAGATTAAATAGAAAGTCACTCCTACTCCAAATCCATAGGGTGTGCCTTGGGCTCTTGTGCTTCCGATGCTTCGGTAAACTGTGCAAATGCAAAATCAGGTTCATCGAGGGATATGTCATCATCCTGTTCGCTATTCAACTTATCCGCCCCAAGAGAGAGAAATCGGCTCAGTTTGTTTAAGGATTGGCAAAAAAGACATTTTAATAAACCTACAAGTAATGAATAGCCAGACGAGCTATAGAATAACCCATATTCTTTATTGACTTGCTTTAGAGCAGCTTGGTCAGAAAAAAGCCTCTTAAAGCACCTCATTCGATTCATGGAAATCTCCTGATCCTCATGTGGTGCTTGTCTTTCGGTGCTTCCATCGTGAATCTGCCATTCTTTGCTGTAGTATTTAGGAGCTAAAGCACGTGCCATACAGTGTAATGACGTATTGCTTTTAGTCCACGTCCCCTCCAATTCATGATGGACGACATCAAAAAATGGTGACTGCCCGTCAGCGAATCATTTATTCACGTTCAACATTTATTCCCTTAAACCTTCTCAATCATTGTATCGCACATGTCATAAATAAGTTGCAGAACTGGAGCATCGGTGTCCGTTGTTCTTATCATGGATATTAACATGATGGGCTCGGTAAACTTCACAAGATACTCTCCCATCCGCCTTATAATTCAATCTCCAACTTGCATCCATCTCCGTAAACTGTAGTGCTTCTCTTATTTCACTCAATATTTTGGTCATCACAATTTTCGAAGCAAATATAGTTTCAGCAACTCGTAAGAAACTCAACTTTAAGAAGCGCTTGAAAGTAGTCATTGCGGTATCATGGTTCACAATGAAAATTCTGATATTCTGCACATCGACAACTAAGTCGGCAATCCATTTGCATTCGGCGTCATAGTTATTAAAGGCACAAGGCGCACCAAGTTGCAAAAGGTGTGCCTGGGGCCTAGGCGCAGGGCGGGCGCGCGATGAGGCGCGCAAAAATGCTAAAAAATTACTAAAAATATGATATAGTCCTATACAACATCAACATAAGAAATATATTAAATGCAAGTAGCGAATCAAACAACACTATTAGTCATAAATAGAAAAAAGATGTTCAAAACATGTAACCAATCACGAAATGGCCAAAAAAGCAATAAGTACTCAATGATAAAAGATGCAATAAGTATGCACTGAAAGAACCAAAAAAAAAAAAAGGCTGACAGATGATCCTTCAAAAGGGCATAACCAAAGAAAAAAAAAAGTAAGGAACAGAACTGAGAACAGGGAGGGGTAGAACTTAGAAGAAAAGAACAGAGAAGGCGGGAAGAATAGAAGAGAAGAAAGAAAGAAAGAAGAAGAGAAGAGAAGGCAAGAAGATACCAAAAAAAGAAAAAGAAAAAAAAGGAGACTGACCTGAGGTCCTGATCGTCGGCGTTAGTTGAAGCTCGCCGGAGGGTCGTTGGAGAATCACCGTGGCCCATAAGTAGTCGGCGCTCCTGAAGGAAGAGTTGATGTAGTCGCCGCAAGTCTTCCTCCTCAATTTCACTCGTCGCGAATGATTTCCCTCGTTAGTATTCCTATTTTGACTTAACCTAATATACTAAACGACATAGTTTTTATGCCAAATCGTGCCTGGCACCTAGGCGCACTAAATCAAGGCTTACGCCTTGGGCTTAGGTGCGACTAGGCCCTCGCCTCAGCAACAGCGCCCCGCCTAGCCCTCCCAAAGCGTCAGCCTTACGCGGTTGCGCCCGCCTCCTCCTAGCGCCTAGGCGCGCCTTTAATAACTATGTTCGGCGTACTGATGTGATGTTTCGGTTGAATCGCACATGCTCTTAACAACCAAGTTCAAGCAATTCACAACACAAGGAGTCCAGAATATATGAGGATACTTTTCTTCTCTCTTTTGCCCTGCAGCCTTGAAGTAGCTTCCATTATCGGTAACTATCTGCACAACGCTCTCTTCTCCAACTTCCTTAAAGGCTGAAATGAATAAGTCAGCAACATAATCAGCATCTTTTTGGTTGCCGCTAGCATCAACTGAGCTAATAACCAGTGCTCTGCCATGGTGGCTGCCATCAAGTTTATTATTGGTTGTCTCTATCAGACCATCCATCTGAGCTAATTGACACGCCTTTCTTCTTCCACGAATCTGTAATTGGCCAAAGCTTTCTACTAATGTGAGTTTTCTCTTGTGCTAGTAAGGTTGTGCGCAATCTGTCACAGTGAGGAGTATAGCGAGACAACTTGTTATTAGCTAAAATGATACATATTTTCGAAAATAAGGAGATCTAGTGAGATTGAAGGGGAGAGCAGAGGCATAGATTACATGTATTACACTATATGCCACGAACTCTACATGATTACAGTATTTTCCATGGAGAATCTTAGCAACCAAACTGTATGGGTTTAAGATTAGGTTAGAAGCTGAATTTGATAAGAGAGCTTGGTTAAGGCTATTTAAGTTCCTCATGTCAAGACCTCCAATGTTCTTAGGTTTACACAGATGATCCCACCTTTTTCCAGTAAACCTTCAATCTACCGGACCCGATACTCGGATCTGCACCCGCACCCACCCTTTTCTGCCGTGTCCCCGAATCCTGGAATTAGAAAACTACTGCACCCGATCCTCGGACCCGTACCCGCACCCGGTCCTTTTTGCCGAGTCCGGGTAACATAGCTGGATGGTAGAGAAGTGAATGAGCTTTGAAGAGCTTAGAACTTAGGTCTGGATTTATCAACAGGAAGAAGACAAATTTTGTAGATTGGTGTGATCAATGGGAAAGCACAGCCCGTGAAATGATCTTCTTAAAGATTCCCTAATATTGTTATGGTCAATCCGGAAAGGAAGAAACAACCTTTGCTTTAACCAAGAACCCTTCAACTTCAACATTATTAGTTCAAAGAAGCTCAAAAAGATTGTCCTTGTAAGAGAAAATTGCCCCCCCCCCAGTGCTATCTCAATGCTATATCCCCCCTCCCATCCTCTTTCCCATTTCACAAATACATTATCCTCCCCCTTATTTCATCCCTGGAAACCAGTTTTCCCTCCACATCATGATTCAAGTAGATGGTGCTTGGAAAGAATCAAATGAGTGGTCTGGAGCAGGGTGGGTAGCTTCAAATATCCAAGGTTTGGTTTTAGCTCAACAAGCCAAATCCCTCAAATGTTCGAGTGGTTTACAAGCAGAAGCGCATGATCTTAGACTGGCTTTGGCTTGGGCTTCAAGCAAAGGTCATCATTCAGTGCAAAATTCCCCTGATTCCTCTACAGCGAGGGATCATTTCTTCAACACTTGTGCTTGGAGTTTGGACATCTTCAACATTTTCCATTCTTTTATTTCTGCAGTAGTTTGCAAAGTTTACAGACCTGGCGTCTCAAAACCCAATGTTATTGCCTGATCTGAAAGACAAAGGCGTTGGGACTCTATTTGGGAACTATCTTAATATATTTTTCTTTGATTTCCAAAAAAATAATATTTAGTTTAGTATTTTCATTTGTTACATAAACCAAGTAATCATTCTTTTAAGCAATTGCCTTTTAGAACCTCCTTTCAACCCAATGATCTAGCCTGATCTGAAAGACAAAGGCGTTGGGACTCTATTTGGGAACTATCTTAATATATTTTGCTTTGATTTCCAAAAAAAAATATTTAGTTTAGTATTTTCATTGCTACATAAACCACATAATCATTCTTTTAAGCAATTGCCTTTTAGAACCTCGTTACAAGTACTCATAAGTCATAAAATTGCATTTATGTTATTTACAATAGAGAAATCATGCTTTGCTGTGGGTGAGCTTACAACTCTTTATATCTCCTAGAATGTTTGTGTTTTTGAACCATCTCTGTTTGTTAAATGCAGGGAACCTTGCTGCTCCACTTATTGCACATATATTTTGCAATTTTATGGGCTTGCCTGCTATAGTTTCGCGGAGATCAGGTATTGAATTGAGTTCTATCTGAATGGTGCTTGGACAATAATAAGTGGTTCTATTGTGTGCATTCATCTTAATTTGAAAGTAATCCATCGCAAGTATTTATCTCTAAGGATAAAGAAAGTCTTAAGGATCAACATATAGAATATGGCATCAATGTGAATGTCTTTGATCTGCTGTACTTAGGGGCGATTTGCTAGCTGAGGGATAATTCGAACTATTACTAAAGCGTGTGGTCTTACTTCTTGGATAAATTATCCTGAATTTTTCATGAATTCATGCTTACTCTGATCTATTTCCTTTTCATCAATTCATCTTTAGTTTATATTTATCCGTACGTTGAATATGTTATCTTCAAAGTTCATCCTTGTTCAAAATTCATACTTATCCCGAAATCTTTGTCAAAAGTTCAAGCTTATCTAGAATTCATACTTTTCTGGGATCCAAATTGAGGCCTAGCTTTCGAGGGTTTTTACTTTTTCTAGGAAAATGAGAAAGGATTTAAGATCTTTGAAAGAGCCCTAGGGCTATGAAGTGGGTTGGAAATCGGAGTTGAAAATTATTTTGGAAAACTAATTGGGAGGTTGAAGTGCATTTGCGGGGTTTGGATTCTCGGAGTGTAGATTATGAATTGTAGTCAAGGTGAGTGATCAATTTTTGTACAACTCTACACTTCTTCTTTTAATCATTTCAGCTGTTGGTTTCCTTTTTCTAATTGACAGATTTTATCTCAAATCTTCTCAATATTTCCTTGTTAATCATTTTGATTGTTCCGATTCCTTTCAATCCTTGTGTACTATACTTTTTTCTAAATACTGTTTGCTCTTCTTAACCTTCTAAATTCTTTGTAAGGGATCTTGCTTGCATTTACTAAGTACTGGTTGTTTTCTATGTTTTGTTCTTTTCACCTCTTTGCTCTGGGATCTTGATCCCATATTCTCGATACCATTTGATTTTGATATTGCCCAGATTTTTTGATTCTTTGCCATCCTTGGCAATCATTTCGTTTCTTCTTGATATATCCTTGTTAATTTTTTTAAATGGTTGCTTCTATTCGACCCTCTTGTATGGTACCACGTAAAGGATTTTTCAGTACCACTTGTTCTTCTTAATCATTTAACTTTTTCTAAAATATTATCTTTCCATTTCTCCCGATATCACTAGTTTTCAGCATTGTTTCTGTTGTTTGTTCTTCTGAACTCTTGAGTAAGGTATCTTGTTCAGTTCATGTTTATCTCTTTAATAATATTAGGATGCGCTGCTGCTTCACTCATCCTTTACACCTCTTATTGTAGTTACTTGCTCTTATGGTCTCATGGCCTTCGTTTGGCATTGGAGATTGTCATTCGAAATCTAGATATTTGTTTTGATATTTGGCCAAATACATCGAGTTTCTTATCGACCTTTTGGCATTCTTGATAAAATCATAAGTTGAGTGATCTATCACATGTTGCCTTTTGTTATGCAGCTAGATATGTCGTGGTGTCATCCAGTGTGCTTGCTATTCTGTCAGTTTCACAAACTGAAATTATAGTCCATATGTACTTTGTTCGTCCATGAACCGACTTTCATTTGGAGTTGTTCCTTGATATTCTATTACCTCTTGTGGGGTTAGAGAGTCCTCTTCTAGGTACCTTATGCTCACCCTTTCTTCTTTGAAGTGATTCTCTAAGGAAGGAGGGAAAGTAGAGAGAAATTGAATTTCCAGATGATCTAGTGCGAGGAAGTCAGATGTTATTTTTGATAAAAGAAGAATATTACTCCCTCTGTTTCGTTTTAATTGTACTGAAAGCGACATAAAGCTCTCACAACATGTCACTATCGAGGACAATTAAATCGAAACGGAGGGTGTATTAGGAAATAAAGAAATTACAAAGAAGGCAGACAAGAAATCTACCAGAAGCCAAAATAGGCCGAAAAAGAGAAAATATCAAAAAAAAAACATTTAAGCATAAAAGAGCACACAACTTAGTGAGCAGCTCCCCAATCCCTATACAAATCAGCCGAAGGCAAGCCTGGGAAAGCTCCAAAACTCCTAGCCCAAGGGGAAGACCGGACGTAAATCTTTTCCACAGAAGCGAGAGAGGTCATTCGCGACCTCTGAAAATTCAACAATTCCTCTTAATCCAAATATTCACAACAAACTGAACACGACACACCCCCAAAACAATGAAGCATCCCGCGATCGATCAAAATCCACAGGTCTGATCATAGGAAAATCCTGCACAGAACGAGGCGTGAAACAAATCTCTCCTTGCACCTCAAAACAACCTACACCAAAGATACCAAGCCACAGGACATTGCATAAACAAATGCTCGTTGGACTGTCTCGCTCCCATACACATATTCGCGTTGCCGCCAATTATTATTATTCAACCGACTAAGCAAAGACTTTGTACTAAACGGAACCTTGGATTTCCACACGGAAGTTAGATGTTATTAAACATCAATTTTCTTATGATAGATGCGCATTGTTCAATATTTTAAATCTCGCAAGTATGAGATATTGTTTTAGGGTTGTAGGTTCATAGTGACATAATTGACTAATGTTAAAGATGCAAAAATTTCAAAGGTTTGTGGTGCGTACATTGATGCTATGAGGGAAGCTCACTTGGGTAAAATTTTGTATAGAGATACAATCATATGCACTTTTTGGTCCCAAAAATGGTTCTATATGTGGTTTTGACTATTGATTTTGTTCCTTAACAACTCATTGAATGAAGAAGCACGAATCTGAGGGCATTAAGAGCAGGATTGACAGGATTTGAACAATCAAAGTCGATGACAAGAGTTATTGGTTCGAGAACTGAAATAAAATTCCGTACACATGGAATGAACGGAATTCAACAATTAAAATGAATACCAAGAAAGATTTGTATTAAGAACACCAATAGGATTCCTTACACAAAGATGAAAAGGAATCTAACAATCAAAATGATTAACAATAATAAGCAGTTTTAAGAACTGAAATAGATCCTTTACAAGTATTCAAAAGAACTGATATCTCATACCCAAAATGCACATACAAGGAGGATCAAGATGTAAGGAAGATAAAATGTCGGCTACCTAAATTACAGGTTGCTCTCCAACTTCCAAGTACATGTATTTGAGCTGTCAAATAAAGTTCAATTAGTCTTTCAAATTTTCAGATAGCTATCACAAGGATTTTCAATCTTTATATTAACTCCCTGTCTAGCCCAAGGCTCTTTGAATGTTTTACCAATTCAAATGAATGAAGGCTAAGCATCCTGTGGCTTTATGTTCTAGATAAGGATGTATTTGTGATAATGACTTAATAAGGACGAATTCTGTGTAAGAATGAATATTGGATGACGATGAACTCAAGATTATGTGAATTTTGGATAAGGATGAAATGTATGATAATTTGAGTTTCAAATGATGATGGCATTATTATAAGACTTATTTCTCATATTGGGGAATTTAAGATAAAGGTGAGTCATGGATAAGATGAACTTAGGATAAGTATGTTATGGACTTTGAATTCTGATGAATTCTAGATGCTTGAATCTATCTAGATTAATCAGTTCGTGGTTATCGAGATTCCTAGATATTTTTAGTCTATGCTTATTGAATGTCTAACTTGTAGTCCATTCCAAAATTTCGATTTCTCGCTTACTTTGTTTAAGATTTTCAGTGCTTCGTCTCTAAGCCAATCAGTATAATCTGAACCCAAGAATTGGTCAAATACTACTGAACTTAAGTATTAACTCCAATAAAGCTGAGTAATGTCAGGATATTACAATTTTGAGCAAGTCAGGATATTACAACTAATGTCAACGATTACAGCTGTCTTTTAGATTAAGCCTTTGGTTGCTTTTACAACAAAGGAATTCATAGCTGAAAAATATGAAGCATAACAAATAAGATAAATGGGCTCTAAAACACCTTTGTCACATATGGGCACTTGTTGATTTTGTGTGAGAGTAGGTTACTGGCGGGACTCTTTCATAATATGCCTGATTGACCTCTATTTCTGATGCCCACATCAATAAATGATGTGGAAAAAGCAATGGAGTAAGGTGCAAGTAAATGTGGGAGAAACGCGTGAGCATGCTGCTCTAAATTGAAGAATTTAACATGCATGATTGGTTTTATGTTAGAGAAATGTGGCATTATGCTCTCGCAGAGTGACCTAGAAGGGATAGAGCCTACTGGGAGGGAGACGGTAATGAGGAGTGAGGACTAGTAAAGCTTATGATTTAATATCTAAGTAATGAAAGGAGGAAGGTGGGCTCGGAGCTACTCCTTTTGAAACTTACGATTGATAAGTGAATGTGAAGAGATGGACGGATTTGTAACTGCTGAACGAGTGCTGGACAAGAACCAAAGGAGGGAGGGAGGTGTGGGGGTAGACCCTTGCGCTGATAACTAAACGTTTCACAGGACCGAATCTCCTTCAATGTTAATAATAAGGATGGATAACGTACGGCTGGAGGGAGGAACAAAGCTTTCTGGTGGGATCTTGAGCTGGTAAATTAGTGTGGAGGGACGAAGCTTGCAGTCCATAAACTATTGTTGCACATGAATGAGAAGTTGTCTACTTGTACTGCTCAGAAAGGAGTATAGCAACGTAAGGAGAGAGCAGCTCCTTTTGGAGATCACTATAGATTTTGAATGTTTGCACAATGATGGACAAATACTCCACTAGACAGGACTATTTCTCCACCTCATATATCTAGGATCTTTTTTCCCCCCGCGCCCCTAAAATGGGAATATGCATATTCGTACTCAGAAAATGGCAACCTCGTATGGAATAACTTTCTAGGCCCATGATATTTTTTTTTTAACGATCCATGCATTTTCCAGCCTCTGGCGTGGGATTCTCATTCCTTGTTTCAGCATTTACAAAATAACTTTTGCTTTATCTTGTGCTGATCTCAAATCTGTGTCTTGGCTGATCTTTCAGGGATGGTCAGCGTGGCATTCGTTGCTGGGATGTTTGGTTTCATGTATCTTCTTTTCCCCCTCACTTCTCCGTACTTGTACAACGATAAAACAGATAACTGCAAATGCTGGCACAGGTACTGTCTTTGGAGATAAACACATCGTGAGTTATAACACTTGTGTTAACCACCCCCCATTAAAATGTAATTAACATAAACAAATGAAATGTGGAATTCACTTGCAAATCTCCATTGTGTACTGAGAATTTTTTGTATTTACTTACATCTTTTGACACCATTCATGTGAAATATAAGCTGGATTTATCGTTTAGCATGCATTGGTTGACCAGGAAGAATGATGGTTTGAAGGATAGTTAACTAATAAATTGTCCGAGGATAATCCAGTTGGAAGAATTAAGGTTTTTGAATGCGGTTTTGGTCACTACTTGGGTGATTACGACCCTGAGTGCTAGTTGGTCAGCAGGCGAACACTGTAATTTTTATATCTTCACCCCGAATACCCGGAACAGCCTAAAATCAAAACAGCAGCATACAAATTCAAAAGTTCAAACTACAAATCAAGAACCCATCACTACCTCAAACCCAAACTGGAAATAAACACCCCAAGTCTTCCAATTTGCTGCTTCTTCCATTAATTAAATCAACATCTATAGTTTCCATTTTCAGACCCTAGCCACGATATTACTTCCTACTAGGCATAATACCCCATTATGCCACTGACGTTTGACCCAGGTGTCAATGTTGCCACTGACCTAATTTTTGCTTCAATTTGACTCTGAACTATTTTAATTTTTCCAATGTTGCCATTACATCCAATTTAATTCAATTTAATATGCTGATTGGATAAAAAAAATGTGATGTGGCATTATTATGAGGGCAAAATAGTAAAATTACTTAACCTAAAACCAAACACACCGATCTCCTCCCTTTCTTCTTCTTCCCTGCCGCCCCCCCCTCCCACAACGATCTCCTCCATCCTCTTCCTCTATCTCCTTCTTCCATCCTCTTCCTCTATCTCCTTCTTCCATCTGTACGAAGAGAAACCTCCATCTTCCGCCATCGTTG
>JAOWAN010000014.1:5364960-5375652 GCA_028566635.1 Lobelia cardinalis
TATTCTCAAATAGGAAAGATGACAATTATTTTGAAACTTCCATAAATAGTATAGTGGACAATAAAAATGAAACGGAGGGAGTAACTTTTATTAGTAAGGTTATTATAGTAATTGTATTAAGAATATTTTTTAAAAAATAAATAAAAAGTGTAGGCTTGACAAAAATGAAGTGTGTAAATAACAATACCCTTTCTAAAATAAATAAACACCCTCAACAAACGACGTCAAAAATTCCCCCCTTCCCCCCAACTTAACCAAAATTCCAATGGAACAACCACCACCCTCACAACCCTCAACTTCAACCTCCACCACCCCACCCACTCCACAACCCACTGACCCACCGCCACCGCAACCACAACCACAACCCCAACCTCCCATAACTTCTCCCTCTCCCCTAAACCCTAACCCTACCTCAATACCCCAAACCCCACAACCCCCACAATCTTCCCAGACAAGACCACCCTTCAACAGACCATGGCAACCACCACCACACCAATCTTCTTCTTCCCCATTCTATACCCCTCCTCCCTTCTCTTCCGGTACCTCTAATGCGGTCCCACCTGCTCAAAGGGGTGGTATGGCCATTGGCGTCCCTGCTCATCACACGGCTGCGGGACCCCCTACTGCGCCTCCTTCGTCGTTTTCTTCGCTGAATCAGCCGAGTTCTTATGGGCAGCAGTTTGGTGGGTTGGGCCGTGGTTCGGGCACTGGGCCTGAGTCTGTCCCTGGTTCTAGTACTTCCCAGGTGGGGTCTTAGCTTTCCCAAATTTTAGCTATAAATGTCCATCATATTTTTAAACTTATGATATTTCTCCAACATAAACAAAATGAGTAAACAATAGTAATGAAAAATTTAGTGCAATTTAGGAATTATTGTGAAGTACTCTGTAAAATCCCTGTCAAATCTGACTCATTTTGTGTCATGGAGGAACATCTAGGGCTGTAAATAAAGTTTGACTTGAATTTGGCCAATTACAACTTGATGCAATTTGAGCTCTTAAAGTAAGTGAGTGTAGCTTGACTGAAGTATTGGGATTGTTTGAAAGAGTGAGTTCGCTCGACTAGAATAAGTCCAGTTAGCTCAAAACATATACAGTTGTGTGGCTTGGCGAGCTCAACTTAATTTGCGCTAGCATGGGCTAAGATCTAGCAGAAGCTTGTAAGCTCAAGGCTTGTCTAGTATTTCAACGAGTGAAGCTTAATGTTAAAAAGCTTGATTCAGTTTGCGCACATAATGTAGGATCAAATTTATATTATGTAATTCAGTTGGATATATGTAGATTAAGTTAAGTTGTGTTTGACTATATTTCTAATACATTTCAATTGATTTATGTGTCTATTGAAATGTCTAGATGAGACAATCCGTACAAGGAATGCAGGGAATGGGAATGATGGGATCACTTGGCTCGGGTTCGTCCCTTAGGCCAAGTGGGCTTCCTGCACACCATCAGCAGAGACCTGTCCAATCATCTCTTCGACCACAGACAAGCCCAAGTAACCAGTCCCCTGCTGCACAAGTTAGTATTCTATTTTAAGGTGTACTTGCTTCTTCAGCTTATGTATTTCTTAAAAGATAGTTTCTCATCTCAACGCTGGAAATCCAGTGCTTTATGTGGCTATTCTTTAATGGAGGTTTGAACTAAGTTGAGGATGAATAGAATGAACTAATTTTGGTGAGGAAACTCATTGAAGGATGTAGGTTTTTCTGGGAAATGCATGATCTTGCTTGGTTTATGTTAGTTAAGGTGTAGGGAAAGGATGTTCTTGGTTGAAGTGATTGACTATTACAGTTTCTCATGCTCATTCCTATCTCTCTAGATTGTTGCCTAATTATGCTTATTAATGAATTAGTTGCCGCTGAAGATGGAATAGTTTTAAAGTTGGTTCATTTTCTACTTTTGATGTTTAATTTTGTGGATCCATGAGATTTGATATTCACCAAATTTCAGCTCACTATGACTCTTGCCTACCCTCAGTTTTCTTAGGTTATAGTCAAATTTTCAATTGTGTGTATGTCTAGATGAATGTTTGCATTCATGGTGTAACTCATCATTTTCACTTCATCTTAACATGTGAAAATAACTCTTTTCTTCAATTTTTGAAGAGCCAATTCGTTAACCTCTTAATGTATGACGACTCACGACTATGATGGGGTAAGACAAAGAGCTTTTGGTGTTGAGAGTAGGATAGATCAGTGTGTTGAACTTCAAAAGCAGATATTTGTATGAGACAGAAAGAGTGCTATTGAAGTTCAATAGTAGTATATGTGAAATTAAATGGAATTGGTCTTGATAATCTTAAGCGTGTAATGTGTGGGGTATTAGGATAAGTCTATGTCACAACAGGGGCACATGTGACCCAGTATATACAGGTTATTGACTTGTGTGCATAACAAGCTTAATACTAGTAACTTATTTTCTCCTTCAAAACGAAAACTACTGACCTATTTGTCGATAGCGATTTTATAGGAGTTTTATTGCAAATCTATGTTGTTTGCATGCAGCATGATAAAACACAATCATTATTTTTGGCATTGCTCTGTTTCTTGGAAATTTTGGTGTAGGCTGTTTATTGTTATTGAAGAATATGGGTTTTCCCATCTCTAATTAACATACGCCAGGGATGAATGACAAGGGTTTATGAATCTACCCCCTGTTCAGGTATAGCATCATGCACACGGTTTCTGTATAGACCTTGAAAGACTATTCTTGCTTTTTGCAAGGGTAGCTAATTTGAAATCTGTGGAGTTTAGAGAGCTTACTGCACTGCCTTGTTCATCCTCCATCTTTTTCATTCTTACTGAACTCTTTGTACTCTATTGCATATTTCTTTTCCCTTTTTATGTGCTTCAAAGCTGAACGAGAAGTATAGGTAGAAGCTTTAGTTTCAAGAAGTTCAAATAACATTGAATTAATCAAAGTATGAACCATAGTTATTAAAGGCGCAAAAGGTGTGCCCGGGGCCTAGGCGCAAGGCGGGCACGATGAGATGCACTAAAATGCTTAAAAATTACTAAAAATATGATATTGTCGTATACAACATCAACATAAGCAATAAACTAAATGCAAGTAGTGAATCAAACAACACCATCAGTTATAAACAGAAAAAAGATGTTCAAAACATGTAACTAATCACAAAATGACCAGTCTAAACAAGTAAACAAGCATAAGTAGAAGTCAAAGTTCAAATGAAAGGGCTCTAAACCTCAATCCTAGGATTCCTTTGTTGCAGCCATAAGTAAGTACTCACTGAAAAAAATGAACAAGACAATAAAAAAAAAAAACAGAGAACATGGAAGGGATAGAAGAAGACACATTTGGAAGCTGTAACCATAATAACAGAGAGGGGTAGAAGAGAACATAGAAGGGTGGAATAATAGAAGAGAAGGGTAGAAGAAGAGAAGAAAGAAGGGTAGAAGTCAAAATAAGAGATGAGAAGGCAAGGAGCGAAAAGAAAAAAAGGAGACTGACCTGAGCTCGCCGGCGGTAGATGAAGTTCGCCGGGGGTCAGAGGTCGTCAGCGCTAAGTAGCAATGCCTAAAGAAGAGTAGCTCAAGCTTTTCCTTGCCTTCAGTTTCTTCATTCGTCGCACGTCTGATTGTTGGTGTTCAGCCCTAGGTTATTTTGACTAAACTTATTGCCTAAACAACGTAGTTTTAGGCCCAAATCGCGCCTGGGGCCTAGACGCACTAAACCAAGGCTCACGCCTAGGGCTTAGGTGCGCCTAGGCCCTCGCCCTAATTAACAGCCCCCCGCCTAGCCCTACCAAGGCACCAACCTTGCGCCTGCCTGTGCCTAGGCGCGCCTTTAATAACTATGTTATGAACTGGTTCTTTAGCCATGGAAGGAATGCAGATGAGATGGAGTTAAGATTAGTGGCAACACTACATTGACAGTTTCCTTCATCTACGGTGCATTGAAGTTAGTTGCGTATAGTTGACTAGTGCGATGAAAGTTCTTTATCATCAATTCATAGACATAAAGGTAAAATGGAATCTTATAGCACCATTCATAGAGTAGCTGTAGTTTATGGGTCAGAATGCTTAGAGACGCAGCAACAAAATTTAGTTGAGATGAGAATGTTGGGAATAATACATAGGTTAGGCTGTAAAAGTAGCCTCAATAAGATAGAGAAATAAAAGAGAACTGCATTAGGTGGTTTAGAGCATACATCATGTACGTGTAAATCTACTCACCGGTGGGGTTTGTGAAAGCTTGTGCTTTGGAGACATTTGGCATGCCCTAATGAATGTACCAGTACCTAAGAGAACATTTCGTGGGTGGCAGTTTGGGTATGAAAGCTTGTTGGATAGTAAATCTTCCTTTAACAGAACTCAATGGCTATAGCAGATTCCAAGTAGTTGCGGCAAATGCTCAGTTCAGTCAAGACTCAAGTTCCTTTCTGTTTTTCTTATTTTACTACAAAAGAGAAAAGGCGCCATGCTGCAGCAATGATATGTTATGCAAGCTTATACAGTAATCAGTATATCAATGTGTAGTGTGATGAATTAATTCTGCACGCTTGCACACTCCTTTGGCAAACGCTTCTGCAATCCCTTATGTGTATTTGTTTGTATATGGTTCTTGTCTAATCATTTGATAATTATGTTGAAATTTTGAATTGATGTGATTAATGACTTGGTCTTTCTGAACGACATAAGAAAGTAGCTCTCCACATCTGCTGTATGAAAGTCAGATGTTATGTTAGGATACAGGAAGTGATTAAGAAAGGTTTTGACATGTTTTCAAGTGTTTTAGTTATGATTTTGCTTGAGATGCATTATGGCTGGAGTAATTGTTCAAGGGGTCTTTGTGCCAATATCTGAACCCTCTGAAAATGCCTGGAGAATTGGTCAAGAGGTCATTATATCAATATCCAAACCCTCTGAGTAACCCTAAGTTTTGTGCCAAAGTCCAAATTCATTCTCAGGTTATTCCAAAGGCGAGGCTCTTGCAATTTCACACCAGCATGTTCTTCATGATCACTATTTATACTTCCTGTGATTAGTTTGCATATTCCTATCTGGTCATATGGCAATGTTTGTTTTTTGTTGTTATGGGAGCGTTTATATTGAAAATTACCGCTGAAAGTTATACTAGTTGTCATTAATCTCCACTAAGTTTGCAGGGTATTATTGAAGTACCATGCACTTTTGATTAAGTATGCTCATTTGATTTTGTTTTCCAGAATTTCCAAGGCCATGGCATGTTAAGAGGTCCCTTGGCGGGATCTCCTGCTTCACCATCACCTAGTACGTCACAAAGTTCACAGCCTCATCAACCATGGCTGTCTTCAGGACCGCCAGGAAAACCCCCCCTTCCTCCCCCATCATTTAGACCGCAAATGAGCCCACCATCCTTGCAGCAAAGATCCCACATTGTGCAGCAGCAGCATCACACCATGTCAACAGCTGCACAGCAACAACAGACATCCTCTTCTCCGCTGCCACAACAATCTTCAGTTTCACTTCAGCAGTCACAAGAGCATTATGCGCTTCCTCCATCACGGATCCCACCATCCTTGTCCCATCAACAACAGACAACAAGAGGGCAGGGACTTGGAAACCAAAAACCATCCGTTGGACAGCCTAGCACTGTCCAGACATCACCCTTTAACAGAACAACAGCTAGTGGAGAGGCAGGAGAATCTTGCCACAGGATTCTAAGTAAGAGAAGCATCCAAGAGCTAGTAACCCAGGCAAGATTTTCTACTCTCTTGCTGCACCAGCTCCTGTGTTGCACTTTCCTGGACCAATTAAAGCTTCATTTTATTATATGTACTACATTGTACAAAGTAGATATGTGGTGGTCATCGACCAATGACGACACTCAAAAGTGATTAGCGGCTTTTATTCTCATAAAATGGGCTCCACAAAAGTATACATACATTTTGAGTGAATCGAGATTCGTATTGGTGGAAGACCACCACATGTGCATGACATGTGGTGGTCTAAGACCATTGGTAATTTTCCCGTACGAAGTGCATATTATCATTCCTAACATATGTATTCCTCAATTGGAGTGATGACAGATCTTTTCCCTGAAATGATTGATGCCATGTCTGTTTACTTTTTTCTATCATTACTTTCCCTGATGAATTTTATAATTAATTTCTATTAATAAGCACTCACATAAATGTCACTTTTATATACTTGATTATAGTCCTTTAAATGCAGGCGACAATTAGATCTATCATCTATAAATGATTAACTTATATGTTATTCTTGGTAGAGTAGGACCATATCTATCATCTATGGGTATTTTACATAGCAGCCAAGCTGCACAACTTTGCTTGCAATCGAAAAGGGTATTATTAAAATTATTCTAGATCGTGAACATCTTGGAGAAGCTTAAGTGAAAGTAAGTTGGCTCAATGAAGAATTATTAAGGGGTGGATCATAAGTGTAATTTCGTGATAGATTGTGATAGACGGTACTGTTCACAATATGAGATGGAATAGATGAGATAGATGAGTTTTTTTTTTTTTTGCTTAAATGTCTATTTTACCCTTGGATGTGAAAGGTTGAATGTAATTTATAATATTTAAATGTGATGTGAAATGTTTGAATGTAAGGAGAGAATTAATAAAAGAGGAGAGAGAATGTGATGTAAAAAATTTGAATTGATTTATGTGAGTGTATAGGTATAGGGATATTAGATGAAACGTAAAATTAGTTGATAGTGATAAATGTGATATATGGGAGTGATATTTGATATGTGATCGGATATATTCCATATACTCCGTATTCCCATATTCAGTCATATTAGACTTGAGATCCATCCCTAAGAGTTATATGGTACTAGTAGGAAAAAATAGGACTCCGCAATGATCCTATTTATATAATTTAAGAAATTTACCTTCTTGCAAGAATATATCAATTGAATCAACTATATGTTACACAGTCATGCTTATAGATTTTCATGCTTAAATAAAGTAGATTCTTTTATATTCTTATGGGAGTATGCTTAGACATGCATATATCTCTGTTGTTACATGGCTGCATATTTTGCTTAGAAGGGCTCATTACCATCTCTCTCCGAGTATGTATGCTTTATTTCATCTGTTGTGTATGGATGCCAAAATTATATGTTCTTAGTCATCCTCTTCTGTGCCTCATGAACAGATTGATCCATCAGAGCAGTTGGACCCTGAAGTGGAGGACATTCTTGTCGATATTGCAGATGACTTTGTGGAATCTGTGAGTTTTCTGTCTCCATCTGAAAGAAACACAGTTTTGCACGGATGAATTTGCAGTTAGGCTCATTTCCTCATGTCTACTGTTCATTTCCACAAAAAGATGTTTTACACTATTATTGGAGTTTGAAGCTTGATCCTAAGTTCAACTCTGGAGTCTGGACTGACATATATGACATACATACACCTTCCGTGGGATCAGTTTATGAATTTCCATGGTCATTGTTCTGTAAAGTCACTGGAACCTAATGGAATGTGCGCATATGACATTTTCCTGAACACAGTACAAGGTTTCAGGTTTCAGAACTGTTAGGGACAGGAAGGGTCTAATACAACCTGCTACTACTGTGAGCAACTTTGTAGTCTCTTAGCATTGATTTAAGGTTTACCAATCAAAAAATGGATAAGGATAACCACTGCTGAAAAGTATATGATAAGCGCTAAGGATTGAGCATATTAGCTAGCGTTTATGTAGAATCTCACATTGTCCCATATCCACTGGATTACGTGGGTAAGGGTGCATGATATGTGTTCAATCCTTTTTGCCAAGTTGGGTAGCTGAATCCTTTACCTTTTTGGTAAAGGGAGAATGATAGCTCATTTTTGACCAAGATACTTCTGTTTCTTGCGTAGACAGGGAAAATTAAGTTTGTATTTCTCCTTAATCTTCTCTAAAGATCAAGTTCTTGACATAATAATATCTACATTTAGGCTTGGATCAGCAAGTCAATTTTTGATGAGTTGATATGAACTTTTGTAATGATTAAAGTGAAAAAGTAAGAGAGAGATAGAGATATAATGGTGGGACCTATAAAAAATCAAAAACTAAAAATAATGATGTATCGACTTGGTGATCCAAGCCTTAATATATAATTGTACTCCCTCCGTTCCACAATAGTGGTCCTTTTAGACTTATGCACATATATTAAGAAATAATTTACATTGACAAATTTACCCTCATTAAATAGTCTCTCTTTATTAATAAGAAAAGAGATAAAGTGTAATTAATGATTATTGGTAGTTGGGAAAGTAGAAGGGTAATTTAGGAAAATATGTGTAAAAACTCTCTAGATTTTCTAAAAGGACAATTATTTTGGAACAAATTTGAACTTCTAAAAGGACTACTATTATGGAACGGAGGGAGTATTAAAGATTCAGAGTCCAAATATTTAGGATGCATTTATTTTCCATGTGACACAACAATTTTTTGGAATCATACCCCTGCAATAAGATTCAAAATTTAGGGGGATATTACACATGTACATGTATCCCTAGGGCTTGTTTGGGTGAAGAATATGCATATACTTGGGTGGTCTCAGTCTAGAAGTTTATGATTTCAATAAGTGGTCATACTGTGATTTAGATTTTTAAGAGTCTTTTGCTTAATTATTAGTTTCTCAAGCATTTGCATTCCAATTTTTTGTGTTTGCCCGTATCATATTTCCTTTTCTAGTATCTTGGTCATGTGGGAGGTGTTTACGAGTACTTTTTTTCTTCTTCCTAAATGGAACAGATTACCACATTTGGTTGCTCTTTGGCCAAGCATCGAAAATCAAATACATTGGAAGCAAAAGACATCCTTTTACACCTTGGTTAGTTTTGAAGGAAGTACCATTCATATTTTGTTGACCATCTCATGGACATGGAATGCTTGACTTTCGACTTATGGATTGTTTCAGAAAGGAACTGGAATCTGACTCTTCCTGGGTTTGGTGGAGATGAAATCAAGACTTACAAGAAGCCGGTATGTACTTTAGTTGACATGTTTCTTTCTTATGAAGTGCCCAGTTTCCATTCTTCAGAAACATTCGTTTAAATGCTTATTATTTTATTTTAGATATTTTATCTATTTATCTAATATTTCTGCATATGGCCTTTGACAGTTCACAAGTGATATTCACAGGGAGCGACTTGCTGCGGTATGTTTAGATTTGGTTTTGTTACTTTTTTCCAATGGAATATGCCTGCATACACAGCAAAAATCAACAGAAAATTACTCTCCCAGTTCCAAATTTAAGTGTCCACTACCCGTTACCTGTTGATTTTTGCTGTGTATCTAGCATTGCTCTTTCTCAAATTCCTACACAGTTTCAATGCTAAGATATGATGAGCACTTGGATCATTTGATCAGAACAAGATAAATGACGAGTGGTTTGTTTATCTAATATCTTGTTACTGGTCTGCATTCCTATATTTTACTTGTGGCAGATAAGGAAATCAATGGCGGTTGCTGAGACTGCAAATCCCAAGATCTCTGCTGGACAAGCTGGTGGAAGTGCCAAGGGTCATCCAGCAAAGGCGCTTACCAATATCATTGGCTCCCCAAATCCCTAGAGACAGACAGGAAGCAGCTGGAGTTGTTGATCAAGTGCTTTAAGCTCTAATGAAGCAACTAGCTATGTTGCTTACTAAAGATGGGTCAGTGTTATGGATCTCCCTTAGTAAGCAACTAAGCAAGCTAGCTCTCAGAAAATGCAAAGAATATGTCAAACTCTCAACAGGACTTCAGCCTTCAGCAATAGACGAAAACTGAGCTCCGAGTGAGTGAACTTCCTTGGAGAGACGACGGGGGAGATATTTGGAGGCAATTCTTTTTGTTTCGTGAATGATGGCAGTTGGAGGAAACACGTTTTGCACAAGAAAATGTTGGAATGAACTACTTTGCAGGATCAGATTCCAATCATGTTCCTTTTTACCGTGGTGCAAAATCAAAAAGTACTTGATTCCATTATGATTGCAATCGAATCATGCTTTTTATAAAATTCGTCGAAAAGATTATCAAATTTTTAAGTTTCTAACCTGACAATCAAATCTTACTTTTTCCCAAACTTCCAAGTATCGAAAAGGGAACAATTTCAAGTCAGTTTGATTGTTCATGATGTGGCGTTATGAACAGTAAAAATGTCTTATCAACTTCACCGATCATCAACCGTCTGCACGTTGTAACTTCATACTTTCTCTCGTTACTCTTTTTCTCATGCATACAAAAGTAAGCACATGCATGTATAAATACGAGTGTAAACCCGTATTTGAGTATATGGCATGACTTTCGATTTTTTATTATTTATTTAGTTTATTTCTAAAATAATAATTTATATATCTTTGTAAATTTACTTTTAATATTGATATATATCTCAAATTAGACCATAATTTAATTCATCTTTAAATTATATAACTACTCGTGTAAGCCAGTGTTCGATGACACGTGACTTAAAATTTTTAAACTAAAATAATGAAATTAAAAAAATATTATATTATATTATTTTTATATGACTTTATACATATCTTTTTAATCCATTAAAATAAATAGATAGGCCTAATCTATCTTATAAATGAAGGGTGTGGGACCCCTTCAAATGAATAGTTCTATTCAAATGAATAGTAACTCCTTCTCAATCATTACTCAATCATCTTCCTCTACTTTCATCATTACCCAATTATTTCTCCTCTCCTTTTAAGTTTCACTTTATCTTTTATCTTTTTTTCCTTTTTCCTTTT
>JAOWAN010000014.1:5381767-5395331 GCA_028566635.1 Lobelia cardinalis
TCTATTTTTATATAAATTTATCTTCATTAACATTTTTATTATGACTAAAATAAGTGAATAATTTTTTAAAAATATTAATTTTTTCATACACCGTGCCCTTGGGCACGGGTATTCGCTAGTTTGGATATGAATTGCAATAGATATGAAGTGTTATACCTACAAAATTTAAAAGTTTGACTTTCAAACTTGGACTCTTTGCCCGAAGCGGAGAGTGTATTTCATAACTCCACAGCTCGACATGATCCTATTATCCTTGGGCCTGCCAAAACCCTCGTGGCTGATCACATAGTCTGCATAGTCCGCGGAATACTACAAAATTTCCCTCACCGCAAACAAAGAACTCCATGATGCCATGCCACAGGGCAATTTAGGAACAAGTGATCATGAGTCTCACTACTACTCAAAAACATACTACACACATCTGGGGATATAGCCTTATACAGGCGCTACCGCGGCCTCCAGTCGTTGGTATTCGAACGTTGAGAGCAATTGGCCAAGCAAAGACCTTGTACTTAGATGGAACCTTGGACTTCCAAATAAAATTGTGAAGTGGAAAATCAATCTGAATCTTACGTCGAATAGGGGGATTTGATAAAGATTTGGCAGAGTAAAGACCTGAAAGAAGCCAAGATGATCTTGCTGAAAAAGTTTTTCTAAAAATTAACCTACGAATACTACCTTTGGAGCATTTCACCAACCTTAGGCACCCAAAACAAGAAGCACTAAAAAGGTGAGAAGCTTTTGAACTCTAAAAATCTATCATTCTATTGTTGATTTAGGAAATAAAGCATTAGCTTTCAGAAACATGGATATTGATTTTGACTGTTAAATAACACTTGACTAGGAAAACTGTGTTTCTTATTGGTAAATCTTCAATTATTTCCACCAGCAAAGTATCCTATACTTATGTTCATGTGTTAAATATTTGAGAGTTTACTTGATCCTCAGGTGCACACAGAAGTAATTTTCAGTGATCGTCCTGTGCTACGAGCTTGTAATTCAAAGAAAATATTGGATGCACATTTGAAGGCAACAGGAGGAAAAGTTCTAACTCGCTTTCCACCAGAACCAAATGGTTATCTGCATATAGGTCATGCCAAGGTAATTCTTTTATTTCTAGTTTGAGCTTGCTTTGTGTTACTTGCTAGTGTTTCTCCTTATTTAGTGCACATGTCCAGGCTATGTTTGTGGACTTTGGTCTGGCAAAAGAAAGAGGGGGAGGTTGCTATCTGAGGTATTCCTGCATGCTGTTGAAATTTATAAAGTCTAATTCAAATTTTATTCAAACTCTTAAGCTTCCATGTGGTATTTGTTGGTCGAAGTTGTTAACAATGAATGTTCACGATTAGGGAAAGCGGTGTTTTCATTTGTAGAAGTCTAGATTTTCCCCATTGTAATCCCACCGTTATTACAGTTTAGAATATTCAAAGTAATTCTTCTTTTTCTTCATCGAATGAAATGTCCTTTCTCATGCATGGACAAAATGTAGTGGCCTAAAGTTGGTGACGTTAGCCGTATTTCAGTCAATTTTTACCTGTTTTATTTGGACAGATTCCCCATCACCCAAAGAAAATGAATTGAGTTTCTTAGGTAGGGACTAAGGTTAAATATAGATTTACAAATGAGTAGTACCCCTTTTTTGTGGCACCTTTACCTTTTTACATTCAGTTTAAAAACCCTAGTGTGATCCATAGGTCGATAAAAGCTAAACCTCATTACTTTTAGGGGATCAATGCATGATAGTCTACACCAATAGGGTAAACCCTTGCCCTTTTTCCACACACTTCGCCACCCTTATAACCACGTCAACTATCTCCATCTAGCAGGACTCATACTCCCGAGCTCTGATATTGGAAAGCTTAAATGACCAATTGAGCTTGCTTTCGGGTGGTCAAGCTGATATTCAGTTGAACAATAGTAATTTATGCAGACTGCTCTTCGTTACTGGAGAAAGATGAAAAATATAATCGTTTACCTGCAAAAAGAAAGGTTTTTTAGTGCATGCATAAACTAATGGATGCCGTGGCACATCTAGGTTTGATGACACTAACCCTGAAGCTGAAAAGAAAGAGTATATAGATCATATTGAAGAAATTGTTCAGTGGATGGGCTGGGAACCTTTCAAGGTAAAACTTTGAGTTTTGTCTAATGATGGCTCATCTTTCTCCCTTCCAACATTTCATATTATCGGAATATTTTTGCAGATCACTTATACCAGTGACTACTTTCAAGAACTATATGATTTGGCCGTTGAGCTTATAAGGAGGGGCCATGCGTATGTTGATCACCAGGTTGTTCTTTTCATGCTATAGATTAGCTGCTTGGTTCCTTTGTCTTTTTAATTTCTGAATAGGATCAATTGTTAATCTAGGAGAGGAGGCAGGTGATGATGTTATGTGATAGGATAGAATCAGGTTGGGTGAAGTGGAGAAGTGCATATGGAGTGCTATGTGATTGACGTATACCCATCAAGCTGGAAGGAAAGGCTTATATAACATCTATTTGATCCGTGCTCCTTTTTAGAATAGAATGCTGGACAACTACAAGAATACATGATAGCAAAATGACTGTAGCTGAAAAGAGAATCATAAGTTGGCGATGTGCTAAAACTATGAAAAAATTCGAGATGTATATATTCTTGAGATGGTCACCCCAATTGAAGTTATAATGGGAGAAAGTCACTTAAGATGGTTTGGACATATGCAACTGTTCCGGGCAAAGAATCCACTACTCTATTTTGGGACGTTCCAATTAAAAAGTCCACTTTCAAAAATTAAACTATAAATATTAAGTTTCATTTTTTTCTTTCTTGTTCAAAAAATGGCAAAAGCATGTTGTAGAAAAAAAAACTGTGGCTTTAGTACAATTCATAAGAAAAACTCGTAAAAGTGCAAACTAAAAAAGCTTGACTTCTATATGCACTCTTTCGTCCAAAAAGGACGGAGTATAAAAATGGTCACTAAGTGCACTATTAAGGAACTGTGATAAGACACTCCATCCATGTTTTGCAAAGAGCCCTTTATTTGTTTCCTCGGTTAGTTTGAGGAATTGTGACAACATACTTTATCCATCCATTCCTTACAAAGAGTCCATTTTTGGGTTCTATGGTTAGTATGAGTACACTATGATGCATTTGGATAGAGAGGAATGTGAGAATTTTTCGCAATCGGGCCTTATCTTTTTCTTTCCATAAGGGGAGAGGATCCACTTGGTGCGTTTAGTAGGGTGGCAGTGATGGATTTGTGTAGAGGATGGGCTGCTGTGCTTCATTAGGAGTCGTTTGTTTTTCTTTTCTTTTTGCTTCTATGTAGTTTTGTTTTCCTTCTTCTTGGAGGCCAACTTGTCCTCCACCTTTTGTATATTCTTTTCTTGAACCTATAAAATCTTCGTTTTTATCATCTCAATAAATAAAGATATATGAGTACACTTTAATTGAAGGTTTACATAAATTAACACACTTGTAAAATGAAAAAAAAAATTATTTACATATCATAGTACTTTTTATGTAGTTTTAAGTGGTTGTAATTTTATTTCCTAAAAATGTGACAAAACTTTTATGTATTCTGACTTCAATAAATCAATCTAATCCCATCTAAAATCTTGAAATTGGAAAATGGACTCTTTCTTTGGAATGTAGGGGAGTCTACATTAAAAACCTGACTACAGGAGGGGAAGACCATAATTGACATGTACTTCAATAATAGCTAAGGATATGAATGAATGTTGCATGTGTGATGAGTGATCACGCAGCAATGGACCAAACCAAAGGTGAAAATTATTCATGTAAAGGACCCAAAATAACTGGGGCAAATGCTGAGTTGAGTTGGGTTCTATGGTGATATTGTCTCATCAGGAAGCATAATTTCTTCTCTTGAATCAGTTTATTACCTGGAAATGCCTTTTAATTCGAGTGATGTGATTGGGGTTGATGTACCTTCGGAGGCTGACTGCGATAGTGATTATTACCTTTGCACAGTCCTTTTTGTATGATCGTCTCCATGTTAAATTCTCGCGAGTAGATTTTAGCCAGCAGGTGTCTTCTAGATTCGTTATTCTTGATTGCTGTACTTTGTGTATTTTGTCACCAATAATGAAAATTACTCCCTTCATTCCAAAATGTACTTGTGGTTGAATGGGCTCACTATTTTAGGAGCGCATTGAATTTTTAAGTGTATGGACATAAAGCTTTTAGTAGTGGGTCCAAATAAATGAGTGGCCACAATTCCTTCTCTTGAAACCAAAAAAAAAAGAAACTTTGGGTGGAACATCCGAAAGAGGAATAGTGGACACTTATTTTGGAACGAACTATGGAGGGACTAGGGAGTCTATCATTCTCTTTTTCTTAGAAGATGTTGTCTTAGTTAAGTTTAAATTGATGTAAGTTTGAAAAGGAGGAACGCAACCCATTCTCAGTGGTGACAGTGGCAGGCTTGTAAATGAGTTGGGCAGTCAGGCTCGTCATGTTTTTCCACGAGTCAGGTCTTCACGGCTCGAGCCGGACCTCAAACAGGTGGGCTCAGCTATGAATATGATTCATAACTGGATCATGAGACACTCGTGGGCCTTCGCGAGCCAAGGCATTAGCGGACTTTAACAAGTCTTGGCGGCCTTCTCGAGCCCTGGCGAGTCTGGGCCAATAGAGAAATGGGTTTTTTTAAATGATTTGTTAATGTTCAGGTGTTCCCTATTCTAGTATTATGTGTTTTTCAGGCTTTGTTTTGTGTTTGAGATTTGAGTCAATGTTAATTGAGCCTTTTGAGCTATTATGTGTTTATTGGCCTATTCGTCTAGCTTTTGCGAGTGCCGTGAGTCAAGTTGGGCCTTAACAAATCAAGCCCTTCACGAGCATGCTCGCGAGCCTTGCAAGTCGAGTCGAGTTGGACTCACAAAATATGACGGGTCTGAAAATGGTGTTTGGCTCGGCTCATGAAAACAGTGTGAGCAGAGTCGAGCGCATGAGCTGGCCCGGCTTGTTTACAGCCCTAGTGGGACTTGTTTGTAGACCTTAAATGGATGAGTGAATGTGGGGATGTAGAGCATAGTTAATATCATTTGACGCGGTTCCTGATTTTCTTTTTTCACCTGTTCCAGACTCCGGACGAGATAAAGGAATATAGGGAGAAAAAGATGAACAGTCCTTGGAGAGATAGGCCTGTAGCAGAGTCACTAAAACTTTTCGGTGATATGAAAAGAGGCATGATTGAAGAAGGGAAAGCTATCCTCCGAATGAAACAAGACATGCAGAGTGAGAATGGCAATATGTACGACCTGATTGCATACCGTATCAAGGCAAGTGTGTTTTTCCAAGATAACTTGTTTAACTAAACTTAAAGATTTGTTCTTATGTCTGTGGTTTGGCCATCTACTTTTCAGTTTACTCCTCATCCACATGCTGGTGATAAGTGGTGTATCTACCCAAGTTATGATTATGCACATTGCATTGTGGATTCTCTTGAAAATATCACACATTCGGTATGTGTATTGCTTTGATGCATTTTTTTTCTGAATCTTTGAATGGCCGGCTCTATAAATTTTCTATCTACATGAAAATATGTCGAAGTTTAGTCATGCATGTGTGTGGGAGGTAAATATTTTTAGCAACCCATTTGTCTATAAGGATTCTAGTATTGTAGGCAAAACAAGATACTTTTAGTTAGTCAACAATCACACACGCCCACACGTGGTTGTCTTTATGTGTATAGCTGATGAGTATCTAGGTGTGAACCTACAAGTGGCGAGGTGATAAGAATAATCAACACTCTTGTTCTGAGTGAAATGCTATGTATAAGTTTAGGCCGAGTCCATCTACCATTTATTCAAACCGTTCTCGACATGATATTCAGAATACAAGGGTAAAAATCAATAATTTTTCTCCTTACTTGTGTAGTCCCTACTATATTCTCATATTTTCCAAATAATCACGCAATTCTTTTCCATCAAATCATGTTATGTAGCTGAATGTTTTCTGTAGCTCTGCACTCTTGAATTCGAGACACGGCGTGCTTCATACTACTGGTTGTTGGATGCACTAAGTCTTTACCAGCCTTATGTGTGGGAATATTCACGCTTGAACATCACAAACACAGTGATGTCGAAGCGCAAGGTAATTTCTTTATATAACATTGAAGGTGTTTTCCTTTATAAGTATTGTAATGCACTAAATAGGATTAAATTTATGCCTCTCCATGTTTATCTGTTGCAGCTAAACCGTCTTGTTACCGAGAATTATGTTGAGGGTTGGGATGATCCTCGTTTGATGACTTTAGCTGGATTGCGGCGTAGAGGACTTACTTCAACTGCAATAAATGCTTTTGTTCGAGGAGTTGGAATTACTAGAAGGTTGAATTGTTGATATGATATTTGAAATTGAATTAAACATTGGGAAAAAAAAAACTAGTGCTTTTTATATTGATTTGCCACTAACAGCAGACTTTCATGCAGTGATGGTAGTATGATACGTTTGGAACGCCTGGAGTACCATATAAGAGACGAACTGAACAAAACTGCCCCCAGGAAAATGGTTGTGTTGAATCCCCTCAAGGTAGGACTCTGTTCAGAATGATATTGTGAATAAACTTTTTGGTGCTTTTAACATTTATGCATTTTAGGTTGTTATCACGAATCTTGATGCTAGCTCTGTGATGGATCTTGATGCAAAGAAATGGCCGGATGCTCCAGCCGAGGATGCGTCCTCTTTCTACAAAGTAACTATTCACTTTTCTGGGAACACATCCTTTTACTTTAGTCTGTCATTTAAGAAAGTCTGATTGATTCTCATGCATTATACCTATCTCTTGGCTTTGCAGGTCCCATTTTCCAACGTCGTATATATTGAGCAGACAGATTTTCGGATTAAAGATTCTAAAGACTATTATGGGCTTGCCCCTGGGAAGACTGTTCTACTCAGGTGGATATGCTCACATTTGCATAGAGATGACAATGTTATGGTTTTGGAGAGAGTTTTCATTTTCCAAACCCTGCCCTTTTCTAGCCTGACTTGACCTAGACTCCCTATGCAACTCAGAAAGCGACCCCTTCCGCCTCCAGCGTGCAAAAGGAAATAATTTGCAAACCTTTACAGGAAATCATATATAGGAAACAAGCTAAGCTTAACAATAAAATCTTAATTGAATAAACTATCTCTGTGAACATTGCCAATTTATCCCTTATCCAATTGCGCAACTTCTAACCCAGTGCTTACCTTCTTTTCTTTCCTTTCCATTTTTTCCTTTCTTTTTATCTTTTTTAATTGTCTTATTGTTTTATGGTTTTTCTGTGTTATTCTTTCTTCTTGTAGAAAACCATATACACTACATTACCAGTTTTTATCCTTTTCTCATATATAAGAAACAAGGTAAGCTTAACAATAAAATCTTAATTGAATAAACTATCTCTGAGAACGTTGCCAATTTATCCCTTATCCAATTACGCAACTTCTAACCCAGTTCTTACCTTCTTTTCTTTTCCTTTCCATTTTTTCCTTTCTTTTTATCTTTTTTAATTCTTATTGTTTTATTGTTTTTCTGTGTTATTCTTTCTTCTTGTAGAAAACCATATACACTACATTACCAGTTTTTATCCTTTTCTCATATATATAGTAAAACATATTTATTTTCTCATCTAGTAAAACATGTGCGTGCTGTATGTGTTAAGAGTGTGTGATCAGTGTGGGGTGGAATGCGGACGTATTTGAATCCGTGCTCGAACGCTAGCGGGTTGTGAAAAAGGTTTACCGTACCGGCCCCATTAGGGGGGGGGGGTGAACGAGTGGGAGTTCAGAAAAATTGTCATTCCTACATGTGCCCACATCTGAATTATATATGTGCTCGAGGCTTAAAATTATACCATTTCCGTGCAGGTATGCGTTTCCTATCAAGTGTACAGACTTGGTGCTTGGTGATAATGGAAAGACCGTTGTTGAGATCCGTGCTGAGTATGACCCCTCAAAGAAGATAAAGCCAAAGGTCTTTGGTCATTTTAGAATAGGCTGGTTCTGTGATGCAAATGTTTCTTTCTGGCTACGAAATTAGAAATTCACTTTTACTATTGTGTGATGCACAGGGGATTCTTCACTGGGTTGCTGATCCTTCACCTGGTGTTCATCCTCTGAAGGTGGAAGTCAGATTGTTTGACAGACTGTTTCATTCTGAGGTTGGTGATATTTGCTTATCTTAGGCAGTTGGGTCTTTAAGAACTATATTACCTGAAAGAGCTAACTTCTTTCTCTTACTACAATCAGAATCCTGCCGAACTTGATACATGGCTCGATGATCTAAACCCCCAGTCAAAAGTAGTGATACATGGCGCATATGCTGTACCGACCCTTCGAAATGCTGCAGTTGGTGAGAGATTTCAGTTTGAGAGGCTCGGTAAATCCTGGAACCCTCTTTAAATATTCTTTTAATTGAACATTCAACTCTCAATAGCGTAAAGCTTAGCAAAAATGGTTGATAGGGAGAGTAGTGAGGGTGTCGTATTAGTAGAGAAAAAGAGAACCTGCCCCAGTCTGCTTATACACTTTTCTTCAAGTTTTTATGGATTTTTTTTTTTTGTGGGTTAAATTAGGTATTCCATCTCATTTTCTCGGTGATCTCAAATTAGTGTCCACTTTCGAAAATTCTCATTTGGGAATGAAAAGCAAAAGCAAGTTGTCTGTTCACAAGTTTCTTATAGCTTCTTGTCTAAAACTATGTTCCTCATTAAAAAGTCACTTTACCCTGTTCATCCTACAAATGACTTCCAATTTTGACTATTTTGTGTCAACTTTTTTATTAAACTCTGCCCAAACACTTTAAAAGTAGACTTGTTCTTAAGATATTATATAAGTTGTCATTGATCGTTACTTAATAATCTTAGTTACACTTAATAATCTTACGGTGATTGAAAATTTTAGAATCTAAAACTTTAGTAATTTTTTATTGAATATTCTATTAGAAAAAAGTCTTTTTTTGGATGAAGGGAGTATATTATTCTAAGAAAGAATCCATGTCCGACACTCATCATGAACAAACAGTTGGCTGAAATGATAAAGGAAAATGTGCTTTGGGTCCCTGAGTGTTGGTGGTTAAAAGTGTATTCAAAAGGGTTTGTCAATAGTACCACTCAGTTCACCTCAGAGTCCTTTAAAAGAGTCATTAAATATTAAGCTTTTTGATGTCTTTGCCTTATAAATGTATCTCTTTCTTTGACACAATCTCAGTTGCTATCCTAAAACTGAAACTATAAATATTAGCTTTTCTTTACCTTGGAAATGTTTTTTTTTCTCCATCATCATGAATAAATAAGTTTGTTGAAATAAAATGTTTGTTATGATGAATGGTGCTTGTTTAGGATCCAACTTGGGTGTTGGAAACCAATAGAAATATTTTGGGCTGTTTCAACTACACTCCAGATCATTCTCGTGCAGAATATCGATTACTATTGTCTGGCAAACTTTCATGGACCATTGCATGTACTTTAAAATTTGAAATTAATTCATGAAAATCAGTTAATGCAAAAATAGAATCGTCATGCATGCACAATGCGTGTGCCACAATTACTAATACCCATTAATGTATGTAACATTAACCAAAGAAACACTTTGTTGGTGAAAGCCAAATTGTTAGTATGGTTACTTCCAACATTGTCACACATGAAAATGGTTTCTTTTACTCGTGTTATGGGCCATTTCTCTTAAAGTCGAAAGGATGGAGTATTTATTTTGCTAAGGAATATATTTAAGCTTATAGATATTCCGGCCTCCATCTCTAAATGAGTCAGTTTTGCTGAAATTAAGTATGTAATTTATTGTGTAAAAGTTAAGACATGCCAAATTTGGCTTAGAAGTGAAGTTTATTCATCTAGAGAGCATGTTTTTAGTCACCATATTAATAGTCTCTCCCTTTAGCCGAGTAATCCTTGTTTCATTTTGAGGCATTCCACTTCTATCGTGTTACATACACTTTTTACAATTTAATCCTTATTGCATTGTATTTGTTGTTAAGAAAACGATTTTCATCCTTAGAATTAAAGGCATGTATGTACTTTTTCTTAATCCATCAAATGTTAACTATGAGCAGGGACTGTTAATGAACATAAGAGACATACTTCAGCCCAATTCAATAATTATGAGCGTTTTGTAGTCAGTTTCAGGGTTTTCTTTCAACTGTTGCATACTTGAAATTTATCACTTATTTGTGTGTGTATCATCACTTTATTGTTTGATTCGCTTGCAATTTTTCAGGGTATTTTGTGGTTGATAAGGATTCGACGTGCGAAAAGCTTGTCTTCAACCGAACGGTAACATTAAGGGATAGTTACGGAAAAGCTAGCAAGTAGGTACGTGTCATGGGGGAGAAGTTAGATAGAAGGAAAGTCAAGAAGCAAGACCTATTTAATTTCCTGTGTATACATTCATATGATATATTCCTTTTGCTAGGAAACTTGTAAGTACATTTTGTTTACAACAGGAACACAATATAAAGGGTGTTTTCAGACTTTTTAGGGACTTCCTTTTCCCCCTCACCAAACTTACCTCACTTAATCTTGTTTAGGCTTGTCGTTAGGGCTGGAAACAAGCTGAACTATGCAAAGCTCGAGTTCGGCTCGCGCTTGGTATGGTACTCGGCTCGAGTTCGACTCTTAAATTGGAAACTAAAATCCCTAGATATGTAAAAATCATAACTCTCCAAATCTGAAGGAAGCTTTTAATAAAAGGGTAAAATCCTCCGTGTTATCTACTTATGTTGTTAGTCTCCTCTGCGCGATTCCAAACGATTTCACCACCAGTGACAGTGGTGGACGATCGATCAAATTGGAATGGGCCATTTGTTTCTGTTTCCTTTCCAAGAATTAAAGAGAAAAAAGTAGATGATGATGATCCCTTTACCTATCAAATTTTTATTAGAAAACTACAAATTAAGTTGAAGAATTAATTTTAGTAGTATATTCATTCCATCCTAAATTATGTACAACATACATGGTTCTGTTTTTGGCAAATACTTAAAAAGGGAAAAAATATATACTCAACTCCATTTTGTTTGGCAACATAAAATGAGAGAGAGAGAGAGAGAGAGAGAGAGAGAGAGAGAGAGAGAGAGAGAGATTGAAATATTTTTTTATATATTTTTTTTTTTTTTTCTTTTTTTATTGATAGAGATAGAGAGAGAGAGAGAGAGAGAGAGAGAGAGAGAAATG
The DNA here is from genome assembly GCA_028566635.1 of Lobelia cardinalis. NCBI lineage: Eukaryota > Viridiplantae > Streptophyta > Magnoliopsida > Asterales > Campanulaceae > Lobelia > Lobelia cardinalis. The sequence goes on from JAOWAN010000014.1 coordinate 5,392,943, forward strand.
AGGGAAAAAATCAAAAAGGAGACATTTGGAGGGAATAAGCCCTTTTCTTCTTTATCATCTCCCCAACAGCTTCCCTGAAGTTGCATATATCCCCTTCTCTTTCATCAGAATCAAAAGCCCCCATCGCCAATAATTCATCATCATCACCCCCACCAGTACTAGTAGTTGTAGTAGTACCAGTACTAGTCCTGGTGGTTGCGCTGCTGTCTGCCACCACCGGCCTTATGACGACCAAAGTAGCCCCATTTAAGACGCAACCCGACTCAGGCAACTCCAGCACCGGCACATACCACATGTGCATCCTCAATGCCGGCAGTTCTTCCATTGATGACGATGATGATGTTAAATGATCATCATCATTGGCAGCATCATTATTAGTCCTCCTCCTTAAGTCCTCAACCTGTGCCTTGTCCATAGAAATCTTCCCCTGATTGCTCCCATCGCTAATCACCGCATCCTGAAGCGACCCATGATCCAACACTATCTGTTTCAGCATGTGGTGCCTCGCCGATGCTGCTATCAAGCACGATATCGTCCACACCACCCGCAATTTCAACTCTTCATTACTCAAATACGACGATGATTCATTATTATTAATTTGAGGATCATGATCATGATCATCAACATCAGAGTTGGGAAGAGGATCCGTGGAGGAGGAGGAATTGGCAGCTGCGAGAATGACGCAGCTCTGGAGCTGGCTTCCGAATTTTGCGTTCCATTTCAACAACGGGTTTAATTTGCCAATCCCCCCGCTACTGGTGTTAGAGATGTCGCCGACATTTCTGGGAAGCTGGATGCGTAAAGACCGCATCTCGTTGAAATTCTTGAGGATTTGACTGGGCAAATGAAAGTCGTCGTTGGTGTCGCCATCGCAGTGGGAACAAGGAGGAGACTTTTTGTTGTTGTTGTTTTTGAGGAGGAGGAAACGGACTGGGGTGAGGATGACCCTGTTGATAAAACTCTTGAACACATTGGTTTTGTTGGTACTAGTAGTACAGATTGGTTTCGTTGTTGTCAGCTGGTGGTTAGACTTGTTGTTGATGCGCTGGGGGGAGGGAAGGGTGAGATGAAGGACGGAGGTGAGTGGGATTAAGGAGCCAAATCGCTTACAGGTAGAGAGACAAAAGCAGAGGGACTTGGCATCATTAATCTTGTTGAAGATTTCTAGCAAGATGGCTTCCGGCAATTCATCAAACACATCTCTTTGCTCCTCCTCCTCCTCCTCCTCCTCCTCCTCAACACCACTACTACCACTTCTCATGGCTGCTGCAACCTCCATCGATGGATATTTGGTCAAATTTCTCTTGTATTGGATTGGTTGGTTTCTGGGGTTTTTTAAAGGTGGGTTTAATTAGTTGTGGGTATTGGTACTTTGAGATTTGGGTAAATTGGATTTGGGTATGGATGGAGAAAGCTTTACGTCTCCACTCTTTATACGAGTCAGACTGAGGGATGGCTGGCGCTGACGCGGAAGAAGAGGAGGCGGCGGCAGAAGACACGTTTAAAGTGGGCGGAATGAATTGGGGGGGATGACTTTCTTGAATTAATAAACACCAAAAAGGTTAAGATTGTCTTCTCGATCATGTCGGGAAAAGCTTTCTTTCTTCCTTCCTTCCTAATAAAAAATTATCAATCGCATTATAAGGAGTATGACATATCTGCTTGCTATTTTTGGTCTTTGGGTGTTGACCACTACATTACCATTTACCATAACGTGGCATCCTCATCCACAACAACACACGTTAATGGTTGACCACATATTTGGTACTATTGCCCAATCATCAAATCATTAGTATGTTTATTCATTTTCAGAGTCACCTAAAACTGTGTGTGTATATGTGTGTGTCTCCAAATTGAAAATTTTTATTGCTACTTAATATCGAGGCTATCAAGCTGATCATGATAAGTTGCTCCAGCATAATACTTAGAGGTTTTGGGTTGGAGTTTAATATTATCTTAGTTTAAGAGAAGAGGGTTAAACTAAATGTAGGATATTAAGGTAGTTAGTTTATATCGTTAGTCTTTTACTATTATATCATGAGCACTCACAATGTAAACTATATATATTGCATTATTGATATCAATGAGATACGTTAAAACCCTACACTCCATATGGTATCAGCCGCTTGGTCCTGCGGCCCTCCTTTTACCATCGTTCTTTCGCTGCTTACGTCCTTCTAATCTTCGTTTATCTCACCATGGCTGGAACAGAGGTCTCGTCCTCCCTTTCTTCCAATCCGTCATCCACCTCGGTAGCACCCAATTTGTTCAGATTTCTGTTATGAATAGGACAATTAGTCAATTTAGAGGGATTAATTGTAATATGTTTAGGACAATATTATCAAGGGGGTTAATTGTAATTAGTGGGATATAAATAACCCATTTGTAT
>JAOWAN010000014.1:5408837-5426049 GCA_028566635.1 Lobelia cardinalis
CTCCGAAAAAGGAAGACGTTTCCCCAGCGAGGTACTATCAAAACCTCCGTTCTCCTGCTCCCCTCCGAACAGACGGTCATCCGCACAGTGCTTCTTTCTCCTACGGTCGTCCGGTGGCGTAGGTGGTGGTTCCTTCGTCATCTCTTCATCTCCTACGTGCTCCCCTAGGGTTTCGCCTAGGGTTTCTCCTGCAATCGCCGCCATGCAATGGCTAGAAGATAATCCTTTTTGAATACACAGCTGACAGTGTATTACTATTTGTTTATATCCTCGGATCAGATTCAGGGTATCCTAAGGTGGGCAATTATTTTAAAAAGGTTGAGACGGGAATTCAACGAGAGTCAATTCCATTTTGCTTCACTCCTACTTGTAACAAAGTCAATTTCACCTTACGAAAAATCAAATCATGTATACTACTGCGCCGAGTCATATCCGTCCTCCCTTTTATCACTATGATATATGCCCTAGGGGCTGGACAACTATTTTATTTCTTATTACAAGTATCTCTCTGCCCCATGTTTTTCTAGTTCGTTTCCCTTTTGTCCCTAATTATCCATTTTGTCTTCTATCGGCGTATGCATCCTTAATTCGATCACATGGTGTGAAATTGCATAAATGAGATTCCATGTAATCCATTTCATTATATTATAAATTTAATTACATATGAGAATTGGGGATTGAATGATACTTGATTTTATTTATAGTGTAAATAATTTTTAATTTAACACTCAAATAATATTAAGTTTTTTAATAATTAAAGTTGAATAATATAAAAAGTATAATATTACGAGTATTATATATTATAATATTGAGTGATATTGTATTGTTCATAATATGAATATGAGGTGAGATAAGATGAGTTTATAAAGTAAAAGACTAAACTGCCCCCATAATATGAAATGTTTGAATGTAATGTGAGGAAAGAAAATATGATGTGAAAATTTTTGAATGGAAGGAGAAAGTTGAGAAAAAAGGATAGAAAATGTGATGTAAAATATTTGAATTGATTTGTGAGAGTATATAAATATATGGTAACATATAAAAAATATTTAATATTAATATATGACATTGAATGAATTTAGGTATGATATGTATGATGTAAGTAATATTATGATATAAAAAAATATTGAATTTGTGAGCTGAACCTTAGATACATCACTAATATACTCATTTACCGTATAAGATCAAGTTGCATTACTCTTCATTGAAAGTTTTCTATAATAATGAAATTTGTTAATATCAATCATTCAATTGTACATTTAATGCTGAAAAAAAATATATATAGGGTTGTGTGCAAGGGTGACAAATTCTAATCCAATAAATCCTTAAATTTATAATTTTTTTATAACTAACCAATTTAAGTGAATTTTAATTAATATTTAAATTTGAACCTATTTGATAATAACTTACTAAATAGATTTAAATTCATTGATTATTATTCACTAAATATGTTAATTTTATAAATTTTATAGATCCACGAGGTTATGTTTGGATGGCCAGTTTTCATTTTTTTTCATTTCAGAAAAATCTTAATTTAGTGTTCACACTTGTTTTTCGTATTTAATTTTACGATTTTCGTTCTCATTATCAACTATTTTAAAATTTCTATTTTTTTACACTCAAGTAAAAATATTAAAAAATTTCTCATATATCATCCAAATAGACTCTATGTGTGAATTGTGATGTAGTGTGTTGGTGAAAAAAAATATTTGAAAAGTGTGTTTGAAGTTGTGTTGTAGAGTTGTGTATTGTGTGAATGAGAGGGGCTTTGTAAAAAAATATATTTTTAAATAATTTAATTAATTATTTTTATATGATTTAAATTACTAAAATTAAATAATTTTAACTAGCTAGTAATTTTCTATATAAATTTCAATTAAATTACTACTTTTTATATGTAATTATTATATAGATGATATATTATTAATTTAAAAATATATATATTTTTACGCCCTATCCAAATTATATCGTGTGTCTAGGCACACGGTGCAAGGTACGCCCAAATGCACATAAATATATAAAATTATGTACATAATGTGATATAAAATATACATAATAATTATGTATATAATAATGATATAATTTATGTATATTTTATATCACATTATATACATAATTTATTATATTTATGTGTATTTAAACGCACCTAACATATCGTGTGCCTAGACACACGATATACCATCTGCCCTAACACGGTAATTTTTCTTCATTTCATGACGCACCTTGCCTCACAAATCGACCGATCGGAAATTCTCTTGACCCGGAAAAAATCCAAGATCTCTAATCAGGACTACTTGTACCCATCCCTTATCCTGGACCCACAGTAATGTACAAAGTGGGCCCATCAGCCATCGGACCATCAGATCTCTGTCGCTATATACATCAAATGAAAGAGAAGAGGAAACAGTAAAGTTCGGTTCACCTCTCTCTCTCTCTCTCTCTCTCTCTCTCTCTTCCCATCTCTGTCCACAGATGCTTCTGCCTCCTGAAATAATAAACCCCACCCCACACTACTAGGGTTTCACACCTCTCCCCAATTTTCAAAAATTAAAAACTTTCCTCAGCCCATTATTATCTCTCTCTCTCTACAAGTTTCACAAGATCTCAGAAAAATCTACACATTTGTTTCCCCCTCCGTAAGTTTCCAAGATCTCAACTTTATGCTTGATTGTGCTTTTCCCTTTTCTTAAAGTTTTGATTTTTATGAGATTCGTTCCGTTCATTTTGTGATTTAGATTCATACATTTTACTACCTAGAACTTATTGCCAATCATTGCCATGTTGCAATGCTGTGCATTTTACTCATTTTTGCTGATTTTTTTCTTCACTTGTAGGAACTTCAGAGTATGTGAAGTGGAAGTAAATGAAATGTATTCTGCGTGTGTGTGTGCGTGTTTTGGGTTTGAACCTTTTTCTGGTTGGATTTTAAGTTTATTCCGTCGGGTTTGATTTTGAACTGTGTTGGGATGATTGTGTTTGTATCTAAAGAAATTTTGAAGTTTGGTGATAGGATAGAAATGGGGGTACCACTGGGGAGTAAGAATGTCTCATTTTTTGCTAGCTATAGTATTGATTTTGTTCAAGTCGGGCATCTCTAGTTGTGGACGTCAGGAAAAAGAGAGAAGTGATGATAATTATTCTGGAGTCAGTCTTTTGTCAACTGTTTGTTTGCCTTTGACATGAACAAGAAAATTGCTGCTGATTTTGGTGTCCAATACCCACAAATGAAAAGTGTACTTAATGTCCATGCGATTTTCTATGGAGAAATGGAAACAGTGTAGATGTATGAGATTAAAAAAAAAATGACGCTTTTTTGCGCATTGGAATAGAAAGATTAGCTTCCTGGGGAATTTGGACTGTAGAATATGTTTCCATTGTAAATAGTATATGTAAATAGTATACTGTATATACAATACCTTTTCCTTTGGGGATTTGGTCTGTTCAGTATGCTATCTATCTCTTGTAGGTCATTTAGTCGGGAAAGAAGACAAGTAAAAGAGACTGGTGTACCTATGTAAAAGCCTACAGGAGTTTGTATCTTACTTGTATCTTAGCTGTAGGGAATGTAGAGGGATGACAGTACACACATTCCTCCCTTTGCCCCTAACTCATTTAGGGACGGAGGGAGTGTATCTGTGTTTTGAACTCCTTTCCCTCCTTGTATATCACTTACTGATTTTTGAATTGAGGTTACTGTAATTGGGTGATTCTGCTATATGCTTTAAGTGCTTTGATTTGAGATCCTCGGTATTTGATGATTGCTGGCTGAATGGTAGACGTAATGATTTAGTCGTTATGTTCAAGAAGATTTTCCTACTACCTTTTGCTGAAAGTCAATCTTAGACAAAATCAAACTATTATTTGACTTACATTTGCTATGTTTTAAATTCTATAATTGCAATCACTGGAACAATATTAGGTGAACACTACAATAATTAGTGGATTTTTAAATGTTTAGTCAAAGTTAGATTAAGTTGACCAGTACTAGCCAAAATAGGATGATCATTTTGGGATGAACGGAGTATATTTTAAACGAAAGAGATCACTTTCATGCTACTAGCATAAGATTTTACGGGAATCTGCATCTGTATTGAGTTCATCTACGATAATACATAAGGAGTAAGATTAATGATACTTCTACTTTTGAATTGTTCAAAATGAAGAGCAACTATTTAATGAAGACCAGCATATACTGTTCTAAGTGGCAGTTGATGATTAACAGAACATATCTATGATGCTGTTTTGTTGGGCATCCTCTGTATATAAAAGATGTCGGCTTTGTCTGATAGTTTGTTGAATCTGGAATATTTTATAGAATAAAACTTCTGTCTGTGTGCTTCGATACATTCATTAGTTGTGATATCTTGTCAGACACTTGAGGGATGTGTTGCTGATGTTATCTATATATTGCTGGCAGGAGTTGGATGTCACTACACTTGTAGTGACTGAAGAGTTGTGACTGTGTCTTCAATTGGAGTTACGGATGTTAAAGACTTGAATGAAAGCTTCTGACTGATATTCTGCAATAATGTATCACTCATGATAGTATGCTTATAATGGGAAATTTTCCAGATAAAAGGAATGGAAGGAACATGCAGGGTTGCTGTCTAATTTTCTGTGGTGCTCAATCCATGTAATCCTTCATACTGCATCTAACAACAGGGAAATTATGGGTTCACTGTATGGTACTTGCGAAATTGTTGAATCCAAGGATGAGCTTCATTCAAGTGAATATTCAGAAGGGGTATATAAAGTAGGGCCACATGAAAAAGAGCAAAATCCTCTCAGTATGAAACAAAGATACCATAAATCTTTGGAAGATGACATCAATAAGCTCTTTGAAGCTGTTCATCTTAAAGCTTCATTCAATGTTTTAAGCCTCGCAGATGAAATTGGTGTTGGCCCCTCCAGGAAAAATGCACTAAAGAAACCAATGAGGATGAGCACATCTTCTTCATCTGGAATTGGATTTTCGGAGCCCGTGTCTCTTAAGCAGGCACTAAGGGGTTTATGTATATCCCAGGCCTCAGAAATGGCTGCCATGAAGCGGTTAACAAAGACACCTGGATCTCCTGCAATCTCAGAATCTGGACGGTTAGCAAATTTGAGGAGCTCTGGCAGTGCTGAAGCCGGTGGATCTGGTGCCTCTCCAGATGAAGATAAAATGGATAAATTTGAATTAACTCTCGTGCCAGAAGCAAGCACATCATATTCTTCGAGGAAAGCAGTTCCAAAGCTGAGGAGTTCTGGCAGTGCCGAAGTCAGTGAATCTGGTGCCATGAAGTGGTTAACAAAGACACCTCGGTCTCCTGCGATTTCAGAATCTGGACGGCTAGCAAATTTGAGGAGTTCTGGCAGTGCCGAGGCCTGTGGATCTGGTGCCTCTCCAGATGAAGATAAAATGGATAAATTTGAAATAACTCTCGAGCCAGAAGAAAGCACATCAGATTCTTCAAGGAAAGCAGTTCCGAAGCTGAGGAGTTCTGTCAGTGCCGAAGCCAGTGGATCTGGAGCCTCTCCAGATGAAGATAAAATGGGTAAATTTGAAATAACTCCCTTACCAGAAGAAAGCACATCAGGTTCTTCAAGGAAAGCAGTTCCTAAGCTGAGGCGAAAAGGGAGGTTGCAGAGTGTTCCATCATCATCTGGTTCCACTAACAGCATTAGTTTAAGTAAGTCAACAAGAAATGCTCCGCGTGTAGTCAAGGCAGTTGTCAGGAACAAGAATTTAGTGAAGAAGAAATCAAAGCAGGATTCAGTTTCTGCTCCCGGCCTGTCTAAAGTATCCAATGAAGTTAATGCCATAGTGAAACCTGATACTAGCCAGTTGATATGCCAAAGATGTCAGTGTCATCTGAAAGATGCACAGGCAGAGTCCAGTAAAGACTCTTCGGCACCACTCTCTACAAATATCAATGCTCAAACCAGCGTCAGCAGCACAAATAATGTTGCTACAGGACAATGCTTCACTCCAGGTGGTGTTGATAGAAGTACTCATGTTGTTGTAAGCCATAACAAAAACTCAAAAGGTGCAGATAAAGGAGAGTTCACTCAAAGCTCGAAGAGCAGCATGGGTGATTACAGTACTAGTACTAGCATCAGTGACGAGAGCAATCTAAGCATGTGCAGTGTTGGCAATAGACCTCATATGTCAAATGATGTCAGGTGGCAAGCTGTCCATCATGTTATGAAGCAGAATGGGTTTCTAGGATTGAGTCATTTCAATCTGTTGAAGAAGCTCGGCTGTGGTGACATTGGTACGGTGTATCTTGCTGAGCTAATTGGAACAAACTGCCCCTTTGCAATAAAGGTAATGGACAATGATTTTCTGGAGAGAAGGAAGAAGATGCCGAGGGCTCAAACTGAGAGAGAAATTCTGCGAACCCTGGATCATCCCTTTCTTCCTACTCTCTATGCCCATTTTGTATCCGATAACTTGTCATGTCTCGTCATGGAGTATTGTCCAGGTGGAGATCTGCACGTCCTTCGGCAGAAGCAACCTGGCAGATTTTTTCATGAACAAGCTGCAAGGTAGGATATATATTTATGGGATTGATTTTGTTTCATGTTTTTCTTGTTGTTAGCTCACATACAAACATCTAATTTTTATTGAACAAACAAGACTAATTGACAAATTAAAAACTTGCATGTGCTAAAATACCCTGGTTTTATTGATTGTGCTTGTCTTAGCGACAACAAAGTTTAATTCTGTGACTGAATTATAGCCTTTGCAATGGTAAGTTTGTTTACCATGTATCTTCTGCCCCAGCGTACTGTGGAACCTATTAAACTATGATTGCTTTACTAGTAGTTTGGGAAATACCATGGATTTGTGTGTGGGTCATGTCCATGCGTACTCAACTCAATTCAGCTGTATTCCCTAATTCCCAATCAGTTGAGGTCGGCAGTCGGCTACATGAATCCTTTTGTCATTCAATACGGTCTAATGCAAGGTCATCGTAGAAGCCACAATCATATACTCCCTATCTCCCAAAAAAATCTTCCCACATTCCACTTTGTTTGTCCCATAATTATCTTCCCATTTCTAAAAATTGTTAACAATGTAATGCTATTTAAAATGGCAAAGTGAAAAGCTACATTCTTAAAATGTACAATGGGAAGGATTTTTGGGACGGAGGGAGTGTCATTTTGTATTATGGATGTCCATGTTAACTTTGGTCTCCCCCTATCCCTGGCTTGATTGATATTGATATCCTCGCACTTCTAACAATGCAGGTGTAGTAAGGCCTACTTTGTTATGTGGTTGAACCATTAATAAAAAGTAATTTTTTTAGTTCTCATTTTGAATTGAAGTATTGAAAACTAAATTTACTCACAATTGGTTTACTGAATTTGTAACTCATTTAATCCTGTAATTTTGGCCTTTCGAAGTTTTTGGACTTGAATTGAAGTATTGAACTAGAAAGTGCTCTTGGCAGCCTGAATCTGGCTAAAGGAGAGTGAATAGTCTTGTCCATTATGACCTTGTTATTTGAATCAAATTAATCACTGCACCATGGCTTGCCTTTTAGAAGCAAGTAAAACATAACACTAAGCAGACCAGGGTATGCAATTTCATTTGGGAACTCTAGAAATTGATACGCATTGACTAGTAAATTGCAAATGACCAGAGTGGGTAATTATATGCCTTTACATGCTTAAGACCTTTTACTTCTTTTTCTCATTTAGTTCTGGGTTAGTCACTACAGAGCTGGAATGTTTCATCCATCTATTCTTGTTACTTGTGCGTGAGGGTTTTCACATCTCATATAAAACTCGTGTCTCTGCCTATCACTGTCATGACGGATGAGGGTGGGGACCTTAAAATGTTTGACATGTATTCCATTTTGGGTTAAAGATGAGCATGTCTTGTTGATATCAAGTGTGTTGGGCTCCTAAAACTCCATATGGTCACAACTGAACTTCATCTTCATTCTTGTGATTCAAGGTGGTATTAGCACCACTAGATTGTTAATTTTGCATCTTGCGTTTGCCAACTGCGAGTGGATTGTTGCTCCTAATTCTGTAAAATCTGAGATTAGAGGCTCTTTTTATTAGAATCAGCTTCACAGCTGCTATTCTTGATTCAACAATCTCCAACCTAACTTCATTCCTCGTAATGTGTGCAGATTTTACGTTGCTGAAGTTCTTCTGGCTCTGGAATACTTGCATATGCTTGGTGTTATATATCGAGATCTGAAACCAGAGAACATTCTTGTCAGAGAAGATGGCCACATCATGCTTACAGATTTTGACCTCTCTCTTAGATGTTCTGTGAACCCAACTCTTCTGCAATCACCGTCTCTTGGTATGGAGCCTCCGAGGATGTCAGGTCCTTGTGCAGGATCCAATTGCATAGACCCTTTCTGCATTAAACCAACATGTCAAGTCTCATGCTTCACACCCAGGCTTTTACTTGCCGCGAGAGCAAGGAAAACGAAAGCAGACATGGCTGCCCATATCAGATCATTGCCACAGCTCATAGCTGAGCCAACAGAAGCACGATCCAACTCCTTTGTCGGGACGCACGAGTACCTGGCTCCTGAAATTATCAAAGGTGATGGTCACGGGAGTGCTGTTGATTGGTGGACATTTGGTATCTTCCTATACGAGCTTCTGTATGGCAGAACACCCTTTAAAGGTTCAGGAAACGAGGAGACACTAGCCAACGTGGTGTTGCATAGCCTTAAATTCCCTGAAACTCCGCTTGTTAGTCTTCATGCAAGAGACCTTATCAAAGGGCTTTTGGTGAAGGAGCCAGAAAATCGACTAGGTTCGCAGAGAGGGGCTGCTGAGATCAAGCAGCACCCATTCTTCGATGGCCTAAATTGGGCACTGATACGCTGCGCAATTCCGCCAGAATTGCCTGAACCTTACGACGTTGGTCTCTCGAAATTAGCCTCTCTTGAAAAAGCAAGAAAGTATCTGGACTGCGGAGGTGCTACCGGAGGTCAACTGGAGTTTGAGCTGTTCTAGTGTAAACCTTGAATAAAGGGCGCTAGTCACCTTGTAGGTATTATCTAGCCCTTGCCTCTCCTTGTTATAGCTATACTCTCTTGACTCTTCTCTAGTCCTTTAACCTATAATGTAAATCTGGTTGAGAATATAAAGATGGTAATTAGCTTTCGTCTTCCTATATCTCTTTTCATCAACCTTTATACTAAAATTAACAATAAAGTTTTTTTTTTTTTAAATGACGAAGAAGATTTGAGTTTTGGAGATAAATTCATTCACAGAATAAAATGACGTTGGGGAATATTTTCATCCCTTATTATGCATTTTCAAAACCTCCATTAATTTAGGAATCAAATTTTATGATAAGCAAATAATATTATTCCTATTTGTTATACCATTTTGAGCTGAATATTAAAAAAAAAAATATATCTTTCATCTTGTAAGATATTTTATATTAAAATAATATAAAGTATTGATCTTTAAAGAAAAATTGTCTTCCTTAATATAATAATAAGAATAAATTATAATTATAGTGATAGTTATTAGTATATTAGGATTACAAATAAATATTTTTGTAGAAATATATATATATATATATATATGTCATTTTAAAGGTTGTGTATAGTATTTTTTAGCTCCTACAATTAAGAATGAAATATATAAATATAATTATGAGAAAGATAAAAGAATATTCTTTTAAACCTTTAAAATGACATGTACGTAAATGTAATGATAATATTACTAATAATAACTACACATTTCATAACAATATTTATTCATAATAATTATGATAACATTCATTAATATTATTCTAATTATTATTATTGTTATTTCGATAATAGGTATAATTATGATATGAAGGAAGATAAATGTAATTATATTTATATGAATTATTTATTTTTAAATAAATATTTTATGAGGTAAGATAAAAATAAAATAATTATGTCAAAGTGATATGATAATTGGGAGTGATATTATCCACTTACCATCAATTTTGATTACTAAATTAATAGATTGTATGAAATAGCATAATAGGGAGGGTGCAAATAGCGTCTCCCATATTTTTTAGGTATATTTGAAAGGATCAGTACACACCAAGGCTTGTATCTAGAGCTGTAAATGAGTCGGATCGAGTCGAATTTTTATGAATTTAAATTAAGTTTTTAAAATATTTTTACGAGTTGAGTTTTCACGAATTTGAGTCGAATCTAAAATGAATGGACTTGGGCCGCTTGGCTTGTGACGGACTCGTAAGATGCTCGCGAGCTATGAATTTTACGTACCTTAACGGACCTGACGGACATTTTAACGTGTCTTGACGAACTTTTAATGAATTTTAACGAGTTTTCGTGAGTCTTGCCTAAAAGAGAATATGATCCATGGTCCAAACTTTATGCTCTTGACAAAACTTGTGCGCCGATCCTTTCTATTATTTCTTAAATAAGGAAATTTATAAAAATGTTTAAAAAATTATCAACAATAATATTTTGCTTATGAGTTATAAAAAATAAAAAAATTTAATTTGCAATTTATTTCTTTAAAATATGAAATGAAAAAATAATTTACAAACTACAATAATTCAATTTAATGTAAATATGTTACACAATTACATTAAATAACTTCGTAAAGTTATAAATGCATATTGAGTCCTTAACGAGCCGACACGCGAACTTTGCAAGTCGAGTTGAGTCGGACTCACAAAATATGACGAAACTGAAAATTGAGCTCGACTTTACTCATGAAATGATTACAAATCGAGTCGATACGGGTTCAAACGATTCGATCAAAATTGAATCCATTTGACTTATTTACGGTCCTACTTGAATCGATTTGGTTGTTTATGGTATTTAAGTGAAATGGCGGTATCATCATGTCTCTTACATAATTTTGTTCCAAATATTTTTCTTTTGAATTAAACACAATTGCTAATATTTTTTCAGGTTTTATACTACATAATAAAACTAAAATTAAACATATATCATCACATACATTACCATCATCTCCACTTCCATCACCACTACCCGCGGCCGTTCGAGGGTTTTTTGAAGCTTAGGATGAAAATTAAATTTGTGCCCTCAAAATTTAAGTTATCATACTATAAAATTAACAAATAACTAATTAAAACTTGTAAAAAAGAGAATTATTTGATGTAAATTGAAATAGAGAGAGATAGATTAAGAAGAAAGGTTAGAAAATGGGAGGAATAGGGAATTCGTTAACTTAAATACAATTTGGGCACATTATGATACATCAACCGGTGATTAACATCTTTTATCAGAAAATCAAACTGCAGTACTCTTTTGAATTCCAATGATTCTTTTATGAACATAATAGAATTTTACTTGAAATTACAACACAAAAGACTAGTGGAATTCATTAATTCAAACACCTATCATATAAAAAATTGGCTCACTGTGAACATTGAACAAGATAATTGCAACACTTATATTAATATCAAATTTTCAATTATCATTTAAATTTTTTTAACCCCTAACAGTTTCTAAATATATCTAAGCAAATTTGGAGTCACTAAAGTTATGCTCACTTCATTTGGACATTTGATCGAATACTAAGTAGACAATGAGTCAGAGAAGGGATAAATGAGAAATAGAATAGCAAAAAATAAGCAATTGAACGATTCAAACCTTTTAATCTCACTCTTATAAGAAAAGTTGTTGAACGCTTCTGGCTCACCGATTTGATTCCGAATAGATTAATGATAGATGAGAAAAATAGTATTTGCAACTGCAGTAAAGCAGAACACAAACACAAGCATGAATGGTTAAATTTTGTAGAGAAAGGGAGAAAATTACTCTTAATTTCTATTTTAAGTAGAAAGATTGAGCAGCTTAAAATTCAGAAAGTCTGACGGCGTTAATGAGGAAGGGAGATAATTATGGGATTTGATTAGAGGGAGCGTCGTCTACTACTGCGTGAGAAGATTTTTTTTCCATTTTTTTTTTGATGTAGATCGTGTATGACAATGCAGTTACAAGGAGAAAAATAGGCTCATAAATTGCTGGGTTGAACATATATAAAAGAGGGGGGAAAAGTTTTTTGGTGCCCTTTCATAGTTTGAGCCCTCGGCCATTGCCCAATTCGTCCTAGGTGAGGGCCAGCCCTGCCAAAACCCCCACCAGATCCACCACCACTCTCAGTCCCACTCCAACGCTACCTCCACCTCCACCACTACAACTCCTCACCACGATCTTCACCCTGTCATCACACGGTCCACGCAACCACCTTCATTATTGCCACCTTCACTGTTGCGATCACCACCATCTTCACCAAACAAGAGAGATTCGTGCTAATAGTAGCAATGAGATGTAGTGATGGTAGAGGTGTTAGTGGTGATAATAAAGATGGCGGTTGAAAGGGTGGAACTAATAGTAACGACGATGGAAGAGGTGGTAGTGGTGGGGAGGAGGGCGGGTGTAGGAAGCGGTGATAGTGGTGAAGGTGATCACAACTGTGATGATGTCGATGGAGGTAGACTTTGGTAGCGATGGTGGAGGAGGTGGCGATGATAACTACGGTAGAGGTTGTTGATAGAAATAAAACCTATTTGAATAAAGGCATATGAAAGAGCATTCTAAACAATTCATAACAAAAATACATAAAATCAATCAAAATCACTTATACCAAGGGTGTCACACTAAATCATATATAATAATTCGCACTAAAACAAAGAAAAACACATATTCGATCCAAGACTATAAGTGTTTAAATTCTTCAGGTAATGAGTTATCTCGTGATAATGTAATTTAAAATAAATTAAAAGTCTCTGAAAAGGACAACAAAAATATATGTTGTATTATGCTCGTGCCCTCAGGCACAGAGAAGAAAATAATTTAATTAAATATTTTATCGTTTATAAATAATTAAAAATATTTTGTTTGATAGCACGAAATACATTTGTTTTAAAATAATAACTTAATTAAAAAATTTGAAATAAAATTACGTTTATATAGAAAAAAATACTAATATATAAAAAATAATAAATAAAATTTATTATGCTCAGATCAGGAATACAATATCGTGCGATATTTGATTTTAATATTTGATATGTAAAGTAAAAAAGTAAGAAAGAGATAGAAAAAAAATAGTAAGACCTATGATATATAAAGTGAAAAGGTAGGAGAGAGATAGAAAAAAAATGATGTGACTTCAAATATCAAATATCAAAGAAATCAGATTCATGATCTAAGCATTAGTTTTTACTGAAAAAGTGGTCAAGATTATGTGTTGTGAATGAGGTAGAATATGAGAAAAGTGTGTATAGTATAAGTGTGGATAAGAGAACGTGTGTAAAGTGAGAGAAAAAAGTGAGGGAGAATGTGAGTGCGTGTGGAGTGGTGTTTGTGCGTGGGTATAAGAAAAGAATATGAAGGTTGTGTTTTTTTGGGTGATTTTCACCCAGATTTTTTGATTTTTAATTTTTCTCTCTCATTGGTTCCACAATTTTTCTATTTATCTTTCTCTTACTTTTTACTTTAATCATTATAAAAACTCAAAAACCAAATAAATAAATCAGCATTCCAAACTTACCCAAAGTGTTAAATGAAAAATGTGTGTTTTTATCTCTACGTCCCACCATTTTGATATTGTTCCTTGTATTATTTGCATGAATAATAAAATGACTAGTAAAGTGTAATGTATTATTAGGTATATTTGTATATATGGACATATATGATGTATTTTTTAAATTGTATTATTTTAAAAATTAAAAGAATATGAAAAAAGTTGAGTAAATTGTGAAAAAAATTTCAAATATTTTTTTCTCTGTTTTATTTTAGGAGCCTATAATAATGACAAAGTGTGAGGAAAAAATAAATATATAACTTTTAACACACTTAAAATAAAATGAAATGAAAGGCATAAAAGTCGGAAGAATATGAAAATGTGTAAAATAGAGGAGTGTGGGCTCTCTTTTTACACTAGACGTACTTGCCATATTATACTTCGGTTGTAAGCACCGGAACATTACGTTAGTTATACCGGCGGCTTTCCAAATACGGCCATGGCTACCTCGACTTCCGTCGGCGACGGCGATGCCACGGTGGTTATCACCTGCACCGGCACCAACCGGACACCGGAGCTAGAGGATTACAAATCGACTGAAATTACAATATCGACGGATGAGATTAACGTTTGGGACTTCTCCTCAATTCTCCGTCACCGTGTCGTCAAAGTCAACGCCAAACGGAACAGGCAAATTCCGAACTTGTTTAGCTTCATTTTTGTACTTGAAGATTGAATCAAACCTTCAATTTTGTGCTTTTGCTGTCATTAAACAGGCTGATTGAATACTCTACGTACTTCCGTGCACTACTTAGTGGAAGCTTCAGGTCAATCCTAGTTCCTACTCAAGACTTTGTATGATTTCATAATGTGAATGCTTTATATGGTTAATTAGCGATGAATTGTGCATGGCTATTTTGTCAAGTTATTAGACTCTTTCGTACTCCTGCAAGTAATAGAAAGAAAGAATAGATAAATTACAATCCGAGTGTATGTCAGTCTTCTATTTGCATCTTTCATAGAGAAAGTATCGGTGAGGAATTTGAAAAGAGTAGGAATTTACCAGAGAGATTGTAAGTGTAAACTTAGGTGTATTAAAGTGATAGTCCCTCCGTTCTGGACAAAGGTTGCACTTTTGGAAATCAAACTGCTTAATTTTGTATTTTTACTCCTTTATATTTCTGTGGTTGAGCTAAAGTTATATAATATGCTAGAGAACTATCATATTTTGTACATGAAAGAGAAATTCTGAGAAAAAACAAAAATATTAATAGTAACTTCAGAGTGGAATCTTTGAATGAAACTTCCTCAATAGAATAGTAGATTCTTTGCCCCAAATTGATGGGAGAAATATTTGTATTAGGTAGATCAAAATGGACGTTAGGGGTCCAATATCATTTTATGTTATTCCCTCTGTATCAATTGTCTGCAGTTCTTGAAGTAGTAAAATGGGCATGGTGAAAGTTGCAATCTTGAGTCACATAATTTAAGGCAAGGAAAATTGGATTCCTTTCCCTACGCTAAGCCTCAAGAAGGAACACCCTCAGATGTTACAACTTAAATAGAGCTCTACTGAAATTACTTCGTGTTAGCTACATCGTGTGATCCATTGATTAGGCGAGCAATCTTCTGTTTGTAAATCGTGACAAACATTTCTTAAATATTGAGCCAATCACCCTTAGTTCTTGTTCCGCGGTTACCAAAACCTGTTGTATATTCTTAATTGTTTTAAATGCACTTGACTGCAAGTGTGTGGCCATGTTGCCCAGTAACTCTAAAGTTTTACTCTTTTTTCTATTTACTTCTCTTTTCTCAGCTCAAACTAGATGTGTCAATGACTGCAGTCCATTTTCGTTTCTCAGCTGAAAAGTTATTTCTTATTACCTACCAACATGCTCCGCCTGGTCAGTAAGGCGTACTTATTGGGTGCTCAAGCATATCTAGAGACAATTTGTTTAAATAAGGGCAGTTGAACTAAAGTCTACTGAGAAACCTTTGATTGCCACTGGCAGATCTGGGAGTTTATTGGTGGATGGTGGAGACGGGTGGGTAGTTCCCCCCTTAAAGTCTTGGGCAATATATGATTTTATTATTTTTTAATTTTCAAGAAATATTTAGTCCCCCGCCTCTCCTCTAATGAAGGAAAATGTTTGACAAGCCACTGGAGATACCAGTTCATCACATGGGCCCCAATTAGGTTTGATATCCGTTTTTAAATTTGGTAATGTACTTTTAGAGCTAAACTATACATCCATGCATTTTAAGGAATTTTGTTGATGCTACCTTATGTCTGCTTGCTTGTCGGTGTTGGCATGTTCACTTTTAGAAATGGTTTGGAGAAAACATTCAAAGTCTGCCTCATATGAGTATCTCATTATTGAAACCGTCACGTACGATAGGAAAGGCCCTACTTCAAGTTTCAGAGTCCACTAGTTCCACTTTTAAAGTTCTTCAAATGAGTCAAATGGTGTATTCCTAACTCTAAGAAATCAATCATATTAAATATGGTAGTAGTGAAACCTTAATACACTTCAGTTTAATATGGCTTTAGCCCATAGTTAGTTCAGGAAATGATGTTATTTCATTGCTGGAATTAAACTTTAACCAAGTTTGTTCTTTCTCACAAGAATTCAAAAGGTCCATGTATTGTGATTTTGTTTGATTGATGAAAAGCCTACCTTTACCAATGTTGAACCACTTGCTCTGGCATTTGGCTTGAACTAAAATGATGGGAAACTGTAGTGATCAGAAAATCATTAATAGTGATAGAATATGAGAAAAGCATGCATAAACACACACACATATATATGTATTCTCAGTTTCCATGTATCTTTTGTAAGCACACTTCACCCAACCTAATATTCTGACAATTTCCTGTTTGTTCCTGCACCTGCAGCGATCCGTTTCTTGATTTTATATCAGTCCACTGGGACCAAAGAACCTTTTTGAGTCTTCTATCTTTTATGTTTGGCTTTCCGGTGGATATAACATCCAATAATTTCCTTCCTCTTTTTGAGGTAAAATTTTGATATATTCCTTGGTAGAATTTATGATGGAAAAAAGGGAACCAAGCGTCATATTCTATTAATCTCATTCTTGCTAGTAATGTTTTTGGTTTTAGTGGCTCTTGCAGAGTTTAAACTGTGAACTTCATCAACATATAATTTGTTCTTCCATCTGGAACTGACGTGCCACAATTTATTTGGGAGCTAGTTTTTATTATTATTTTTTTGCTTCCTCTCGTGACTAATTTGAAAGTATTATTTGCCTTTAAGGATGCTAAAAGAACAAGTGAGGATGGAAAATATCCCTTCCATCTCGATGCTTAAGTAAAAAAAAAAATCCTATGTTGAAATTATCCATAACTTATTTGATGATGGTGTCGGAAGGTTTTGGATTGCATGGGATCCTGTAATTTTCTGCGCAGACCTTGTTAGCATCATAGATCAAGCTGTGACATGTGCTGATGCACTAATAGGAAGGCTTGTGTGGCTGGATGTATGGACATAGAGAATCTCTTTGTTTCGCACACTAGATGCTGAACCGGAAAAACAAGCTTTGTTATGAATGGGAGATATTGATATGTGTGAGAACCCCGTTCTCGCGCCCTCCCTCGATCTCGAGAGACGAATGACATTGGTCATCGGGCGTTTCTTAGTGAGAAACTACGTGTGTACGTGTTGGGCTTCCCTTTAGTGACTACTCATTTATTGAGAAAATGAGAGTCGCCACTTCC